>JAQQSU010007715.1:0-13140 GCA_028627135.1 Pseudochirops cupreus
CAGAATGGTTGTATCAATTCACAACTCCACCAACAATGCATTAGTGTTCCAATTTTTCCACATCCTCTCCAGCATTTGTCATTTTCCTGTTTTGTCATCTTAGCCAATCTGACTGGTGAGATGTGGTACCTAAAAGAGGTTTTTTTAGTGGTCAATGAAGTTGATGACCATAAAGTCTCTTTGAAGTAACTGTGGATGTATCCACTTTATGGACCAGGGACCTGATTCAAAAGGAGGTTATATGATTGAACCAGCATCATATTATGAATTGGTGATTGAACCAAAATGGAAATCCAGGTCTCCCAATTCCTTGCTCAATGGCTTTTTCATTATACCACCCTGCGTCTCTCTGCCTCTCTTTATTCTTTACTCTGGGTCATTGCATCCTGTGTGAGTGATCCTGGTGAGTGAAATAGGGCCAGATAATACAAGTAATGAAACCCTTCCCTGGTTTCTGTAAGGATCCAATGGAAGACAATTCTTGGTTATGCCCTTAAGCGTTACAGAAATATAATATTCACAGAGCAATAGTATGTAGCCTGTACAAATGGAAACTGGTATTACAAAGGTCCCATCCACAGAGAAGCAGCATGTGATAATGCAAGCAGGCTGGATGCACACTAAATAATTCAGTTTTCACCTCAGTCCAACTTAGGACCTTTAGGCAACTTGAGAATCTTTTAAATGTGAAGAATATTAGTTTAACTTTCAAATATAATCAAGCTGCTCATTTGTCTATATTGTGCATATTTTGGCTTCTCTCTTGCAAGGACAGGGGTTGTGGAGAATAATCAAACACAATTGGCAGGCTTCTCAGACTGGGTAACTTTGAAGGCTTCTAAGAAAATTACATGGGATGTGATTTGGCCTAGTTGGATTAGCTAATTTTGTCTCTTGTATATACATATGGCTGTACTTACTTTGCTGGAGAAATCTGTGGAGATTCATGGTTTTTACATTGCTGCCTTCTGCATCTGTCTCTGTGTGTTGGTCCTGCTACTAGCACCATGCATTGTGCGTTCTGTATGCTGAAGAAGGAATAATGGCAGAGAATGATGCTTCCACTGATGAAGACTTTTTGATTATAAATTATTGGACTTGATAGAGGGGAATGATTTTATATAGAATGTATCACAGTCACCTATTTATACCACATACTATTAAATACTTAAATAGATGGTTTAAGTAGTGATGATATAATTAATAATAACGTTTATATAGCCCTCTAAGGTTTGCAAAGTGCTTTACAAGTATGATTTACAACAACACCCAGAGGTAGGTACTATTATCATTCCCATTTTAGAGGTGAGGAAACTGAGGCAAGCAGATTAAGTGACTTGCCCAGGGTCATGTAGCTAATAAGTGTCTGGAGCAGAATTTGAACTTGGGTTTTCCTGATGCCAGGTCCAACACTCTATCCATTATGCCATCTAGTCATGCCACATGTATGGAAGCTTGTTGTCCAGGAAATGCTTCTGCAGTGTCCCACCCTGATCAGACCAAATTTGGAGTATTATGCTTAATTCTAGACACTATATTTTGAGAGAAACTTTGAAAAATTGAAGTATGTCCAGAATGAAGAGTAGATTAGAAGCTATGCCATCTGAGTACCTATTTAAGAAACTAGGGATATTAAACCTGGAGAAATGACATGGGAAAGTAGGATTTGGGTCTGTAACTATTAGAAGGGTAGTCCTAAAGAGACATCGGGGTTCCTCTGTTTCACCATATAAAACAGAACTTGTAGCAATCAGTGAAGTCTTAGAGGAGCAGATCTCTGCTGGATGTAAGTAGGCCTTCCATGCCGTTAGAGTCATCTGGTCAACAAGCATTTGTTAAATACTTTCTGCTAGGTATTGTGCTAAGCTAGGAAAACAAAGAAAAGCAAAAAGAAAATCCCTGTCCACAAGGTACTTGTGTTCTAATGAAGACCACACATAAAAGGAAGTTGAAGGTGGGGCGGACAGCGGGAGAGTCAGAAGTACTAACTAGAGAAGAGGTAATGAGTTTTCCACTAATGGAAGACTTCCCAGAGGTTGATTGATTGCTTGTGAGGGATGTTGTAGACAGGACTCATGCTTTTGGGAGGGGCTAGGCTCAGTGACCTAAAAGTCCCTTCCAGCTCTAAGACTTTAAGATTCTGTGCTTTGAATAGTCACTTGGCTTTGAGGGACAGGGATTACCCAATTCTTTTGTCACCAAACCTGTAACTGTCATGCCGCACTGTCCATTTAGGGAAGTGGTAGGAAATAAAGTTGGAAAAGTGAGTTGAGAGACAGATTATAGAGAATTTTAATGCCAGACAAGTAGAGTTTGGACAATGGAACTAAAAACTATTGTCTCATCTTTGATTACTCACTCCCTTTTTATTACTGCCACTTTCTTAATTGAAGTTCTTCTTACCCTTTAGTAAAGTAAGAGATAAAACAGTGTCTGTTAATAACCGATAGATACGTAGATTAGTTGACATTCTGAAAGCAGAATTTTAGAGAGATTAATCTAGGATGAGATTGTCATTAGGGAATCTAGTATAAAGGAAGGACATTGAAGTTGAGGCCTCAGTCTTTAAGCTCAGCCACTGGGACCAATCCTATCTGTTAACAGAATATCCATAAGGAGTCTTAGGTCAACAACTCACTGGATCAATATCAATTTAACTGAAGTTATTATCTCCACCGTCACCCCCACCTCATACCTTTTCTAAACTAAACTATTTCTGTCAGAAGTGCCACCATGTTACTGGTTTTCTAGCCTTATAACCTTGGTGTTCTCCTGTGCTTTTGCTCTTTCATGACACATGTCCATTCAGTTACCAGATCTTGCTATTATTTCTACCTCCACAATCTGTCTTTCATGCTGTCTTTCCTTCTCTCCTAGCAGTTATCCTATTTAGTTCAGATGCTCAAAACTTCTTGCCTAGATTATTGCAATAACCTCTTAACTACTGTAGTCTCCCTGTCTTATGTCTCTACACTTCGTCGTCCCCCCCACTGTGGCCAAAATTTCCTTAAATGCAGACTTTAGCATGTCACTTTCCTATTCAATGAACTCCAGTGGTTTCCTATTGTGTCTATAATCAAGTCTATAAACACTTCCGACTATTTATGCTTTCCCTCCCAAACTACCTTGCATTTAACCACTTCTCATTTACTTGTATTTATTCTTTGTTGTCGTTGAGTTGTTTTTCAGGCGTGCTCAGCTCTTCATGACCCAATTTGGGGTTTTCCTGGCAAAGATGCCAGAGTGGTTTGCTCTTTTCTTTTCTAGCTCATTTGACAGATGAGGAACTGCGGCAAATGGAGTTAAGTGACTTGCCCAGGGTCACACTGTATTAAGTGTCTGAGGCCAGACTTGAACTTAGTGTGTTGAGTCTTCCTGACTCCATCCACTCTCTCTACTGTGTCGCCTAGCTGCCCTTTCTGTTCCCTTTATATCTGTTCTTAACGTGCGTATGTAGATCCTAGGTTTTTTCCCCATTTGAATGTAAACTCTTTGTGTTTCCAGATTATTTTATTTATTGTATCTATATCCTCAATGTCTAGTACAGTACTTAATAAATTCTTATTGATTGATTGTCAACCTCACTGCTAGTTCTACTCTGGTTTTGGTACATCTGTTCCTCAGGTATTAGATTCTATCTTGTGCCTAATTTCCATGGAAAAATATTTGGAACCACATTGTATTCCAGGTCCTCACATCCTGGGTTCCTACTTTGTCCTTTAGTCTTTGTGCAATGGAAGGAACACTGGATTCTGAGTTGGGAGACCTCAGTTTGAGGGGTGATTCTTCCAGTACAATGAGAGTCTCTTTGTGCCTCAGATATCTTATCTACAAAGCAGATTTGAATTACATGACCTTTTATGCCAGCTATGTTCTAGCCAAACTGAACTACTTTCTAAACTCAGTCAATAAAAATTTATTAAGTGCCTACTATGTGCCAGATGTTGTGTTAAGCACTATCCAATATCCAAGGATGGGACGACTGCTAGGGGTGGCGAGGTCCTTAAATGCGGCCCTTTGACAGAATCCAAACTTCACAAAACAAATCTTGGATTCAGTCAAAGGGCTTCCCTTGAGACCCTGGAAGGCCACAGGTGGCCTTAATGCCAAAGGTTCCCCAACCCTGCACTCTAGAGACTATACATATATCCAATAATTGCTTTCAGGTAGTCCTGGAGTGCTATCCCTGCTTGTTTCTACCTCTTAGAAACCCTAGCTTCCTTCAAGCTAAGTTCATATATAATTTCTTATAGCAGTGGTTCTTAACCTTCCTAATGCCACTACCCTTTAATACTTGTATGTAGGCATATCTGCATGTAGGCGGACCCGCTTGGAGACAGATAGAGGATTGGTGTCTTGGTTCCTAAGACCATTGGAAATATGTGTTTTCCGATGGTCTTAGGCGACCCCGTTTGACACCCAAAGAGGTCACAACCCACAAGTTGAGAACTGCTGTCCTATAGGAAGACTTCCTTGATCCCCTTTGTTGCTAGTTCTCTCTCCCTCTTTTCCAAATAATCAATTACAGACTTACTAGTTTATATGTTATACTTCTTCTAGAAGGATATAAACTCCTTGAAGGCAAGAATTTATATATTTACATTCATTTCTTTATAGTTTTTGTATCACGTGCATCTAATACAGTGTACTGACTATGTACTTTAATGCATATTGGATTAGATTCCAGTTCTAACATTACATGATTCTATAATTCTTTTTGATGAGTGGATTTGACTGACTGGTATCTCACCCTCACTGGTATCTCACTCTCTTCTAATCACTAATTTCTTGCCCTTAGTCCCATGAGTTCCTCCTTTTGGACTTTATTGACACCAACCTCCCTCCTTACAAAGTCAGCCTGCATCATTTGCCTGCCCATCTCTCAGTAGATATCTTTAGACATGCCAGTTCTTAGACTTAGCCTAGACAATTTGTTAATAGAATTTCCATCCTTCAGTCCTTTCCTCCTATGAACAGATATCTTCACATCACACCCTCCATCATCGACAGGTTAGTGTTGCTATCTGTTCATACAACTAGTAACCAACCACTGATCTTACACTCATATTATGGTTGCTGGTCTTCTATCCATGTCTGAATTTCTGATCCCAGACATCCTGAATCTAGACCATTTAGTAGCCATTCCAGCTTTGGATCAGACATCTATTGATTTCTACATGTAAACCAATATACATGTTTCTTTATAAATATAAAATAACTTTTGTGTTACATGTTGTTTGACTTATTGATTTTTACCCTTGTTCTCTCTGACATCCTTGAAAGACTAAATATTCTTTGGTTATGTTCCATGTTGCTGAAAGGAAGAGTTGTTCAACACTGTCTCTAGCAAATTTCAGTCTGAAATCTTTGTTTACATATAGATCCTTTCTAGGATCCTCCTCTCTCCCCCAAGACTGACCCATTCCCTGAGAGACTGAAAATGGTAGAAATGATTTTCTGAAATGGATGGTGTCACAGAATTGCCTTGGCATAACAAGTAGGAAGCAAGGCACAGAGCCACAATTAATGATTATCGCAAAGCTTTTAATCACCAGGGATGGATGGTGGAACTTGCAAAAGGCTTTTACTTTTGAAATACTTCTGTTTTAATAACATGGTGTCAGGATTTCAATTTTTACTTTTTTATTGCCATTAAATTGACAGCTCATAGAAGTTGAGTTTTAAAAATAATAAAAAATAAAACAATTGTGGGTGTTCTATCAAAGGTCTTTTCTATAATTCCAAAGACAAACTGAAATGCTACATGTAGTTGGAATAGATGAAGGTGTTAAAGACTTCCCAAATGGATCACTAAGGAATAAGACCACAGACAAACAGAAATCTAAGGAAAACTTTTTATTTTGTCTTGTAGCCTGTAACCTGGCACAGACTGGCTTTTGCTTCTGTGATATGAACCATTCTTATCAACCAGCTATGGTAACTTGAGCTAGGACCTATAGGTTCATCTGAGTCACCCTGACCTATGTCTTGCCACTGGACTCCAAATGACCTTGGAGGAGAGAGTGGGGGCTTATGACTTTGAACAGCCCTGCCTCACTTAAATCCAATTCTATAATCAAATGTTAAAAATATATGTACATATGTACATATATATATATATATATATATATATATATATATATATATATATTAATTACATGCAACTGGGAATTAAGATATACAGGCACCAGGGTAGGGAGATCCATCTTGCCCTACTGGAAAGTCAAAGGGTGAGAGGGGAGGACATAGGAGAGAACAGATTGGGGAGAGAACAGAGTAGGATCATTCTTTTGGGGTGGTGGGTAGGGGAAAGATGGGGAGCAAATTTGTAACTCAAAATCTCATGGAAATGAATGATGTAAACTGAAAATAAACAAAAGTTAATTGAGAAAAAAATAAAGAAAAAAGAAAAAATAAATAAATCCAATTCACTTGCAAGTCAAGACATCACCCTCCTGATATCATATGTCCTCTTCATATATGGTCCTCTTCAAGAACAAAGGATGAACAACAACAACAGGTTCATCTGAGAAAGCAATTGGTGGCTTTCCCTTTACCACTCATAACTACGTAGATCTTTCTTTCACTACCATCTCTCCCTCCCTTTCATTTTCTCCTTCCTTTATCTGTATTTTCTGTTGCAGCCTATCTATTCTCCAAGATGAGCACATTATGGATGGACAATAGATGCCAGTTCATCTTGTGATGGGAGGTTGTTAACTTTTCAATAAGCTATAATAGAATAGGCATCTTTTTGCTTCCAGAGTCTTTGAATTTCAGGACAGAGATGATGCCTTTCGTACTTTCTCACTAACATCCCAAAAGAGAGGAAAAGAATGCTGAGGAAACCCTTAGTTGTCTGGATTCTTTCTGTTTAACTGACCACATGTATCATGCGGGTTGTTTTGCTAGCCTATGAGTTCTTAAGTGTAATCATCCCCTATCTGTCCCATGTAATTGCTACCCAAAACCTTCCATCTAGTTGTCCTCTTTCTCTCCCTAGTAAACAAACCATTACACCAATTATTTTTACATTTTTCTCTTTGAAAAAATTGGCTTTGACTACTTAGCCAGTGTTTTACTTACATACCATTAAAAGAGTTTCTATCTTTACTGTGAAGATCTATACAAATCACAGAATGTCAGGGCTAGAAAGGTCCTTGGTGCATTTGGCTTAACCTGCTTCCTTGGATCACTGTATTGCTGAGAACAGCTAAGTCATTCACAGCTAATCATTTTACAGTATTGCTATTGGTTTGCATACAATACATTTCACTTCGCATCAGCTTGTGTTAGTTTTTCCAGGTTTTTCTGAGAGCAACCTGCTCATCATTCCTTATAGCACAATAGTATTCCACCACAATTCTGTAGTACGACTTGTTCAGTCATTCCCCAATTGATGTCATACCCTCAATTTTCAATATTTTGCCACCAGGAAAGAGCTCCTATAAGTATTTTCTTACATATAGGTCCAACTATGTCCAAAGGGTTATAAAACCATACCCTTTGACCTAGCACTACTATTACTAGGTTTGCATCTAAAAAGAGATTTTAAAAAAAACCAAAAAGTAAAAGGACCTATGATTCTTACCCAGGTATGACATTTCCTGCAGACCTTCTATGTTGTCTTTAGCTTGAAAATTATTTCACCCCATCATTTTGTGGGTTGTGGAGCTCCAAGAATTGTTTTATGCATTATTTAAAGGGGTTTGGAGGAAAGTTTGGGTGACTTACTGCCTTTTCTCTGACCCCCAAAAGACTTCTTTACTAGCTATTTGGCATCTTGTTCTGATCTTAATGCTGAGTAATTAACCATTTACTAGTCACTGTTCTTCTTTTCTGTCTATTTTCCTTTTCTGGGTCTAATACAGTCTTGTTTCTGCAACACTGTCTAGACTGGCTGGGGCCCTCTGGGCTAAAAGAGAACTCCACTGTAGATTATACTGTTATTTAGCAGGAGACTGAAAGGTGATGGTCATTGCCTCAATGAGGAGGGCACAGAATGAGCAAGTCTGCCTACAGGGTGCATTTCCTGTGGAGAGAAGTCCTGGGGCCATTGAATAGATCAGTAATATGCAGCTGTGACCTGACAATGCTGGAATGATTGGGGTAAAAAAAAATTTAGAAACCCAGTCATTTGAGCAGTTTCTTTGTTGCCTGTGGTAGTTTGCTCAGTTGGATTGAGTCTGTGCTAATGAGACTAAGTCATGAGTCTGATCTTGTCCCCATGTGGGCCTGCTAGCTCTGTTTCCAATCCACAGTCACTGGCTATAGATTAGTTTAGGCCAGAGGGAGTGAGAGAAAAGAGACAGAATTACCAGACATGGATTGTCAGAATGGGAGGCAACCTTAGAGGTGATTGAGGCTAGCTCATTTTATAAATAAGGAAACTATGATCCAGAGAGATAAAATAGTAACTATCATTTTTATAGCATTTACTCTGTGCTAGGCCCTATGCTAGGTGCTCTACAAATTGTGTGTGTATACACACACAAACATGTATGTGCATATGTGCATATATGTATATGCACACATATATGTACACACACATGTGTGTGTGTGTGTGTGTGTATTCACAATCCTGGAGGATAGGGTACTATTCTTTTTTTAAATTTTTTGGTAGGTACTATTATTATACTCCTTTTACAGAGAAAGAATCTGAGGCAGACAGAGGTTAGGTGACTTGCCCAGGGTCTCTGAGCTAATAAGTATCTAGGGCCATGTTTGAACTTAGTTCTTCCGGGTCCACACCCTGATCTCTATATCCTACATCACCTAGCTGCCCCTAGTGTCTTATCTGAAGTCACACGCCTAGTTAATGATGGAATCAGTGCCTTTGCTCATTTAATTATCTTTCTTCCCAACCACATTTAGAGTAGGTTGTTCCCAACCTATTCACACTTTGAGAGGAAGAAAACACAAAAGAAAAAACCTAAACTCCCTTAGATCCCAGTAACATTGTAGCGGTATTCTCTCAGGATGCAACAGCAGCATATCTGTTTAGGTAATCTCAAATCACCTGGTTATTATCATTATATTTAATGTATCATGTTGTATTCATAACAATTCCTATCTCTACAACATTTTAGAGCTTTTGAAATGCTTTCTTCATAACAACCCTACAAGGTAAGTAATCTGACATATGTTATCTCCATGTTGCAGATAACAAAACTGAGACCCAGAAAGACTAAGCTTTTTTCCTGCAATCGCATGACTAGTGGGTAGCACAAGTATTACTATCATCACTTTATAGGTGAGTATTTTACATAGAGTAGTTAGGTCATGGAGCCAATATTCAGACCTCAGTCCCCAAATCATTCAAGGCTCTAAGCCCAGAGCATTCCCTGCTCTACTAATGCTATTCTCATGCTGTTATCACTCCCTTAATGTATTATTCAGTATGTAAGGAATTCTCTTTTGTCACTGTATTCACAGCGTTATGTTTGGGGCCAAGTAAAGGGGGAAAAATGAACAAACTTAACGTAGCAAATTGGGACATTTGAAAACATCCCAGAAAATGCATTTGAAAAAGAGCCAAAATTTGTGGGTGACAATGTCAGATAAGAAATTATTGAAAACCAGTCTACTGTTTCAGTAAGTGAATTTCATGGCCAGGTGTGGTGAAATTAATGTCCATTAACACCCTCTTATCAGGAGCCATCTTTTAGGCTTACTAGTGTGGCCATATTGAATATGCACAAAATGGAAACTACCACAGATATTAATTATGAATATAAATTTGTAAGGTCAATTGTTTTATTTTTATGGGCCTATAGGGGCTATGAAGGGAGGGAGAGCCTAAAATATCTTAGGCTCATTTGAAATTCTGAATAAGGGAGGGCAAAGCAAATGGGGGTTTATAGTTAACTTGGCAAAATGTCCAGAGCACGATCTGCTAATACCTTGGCATCAGTTCAGAGCCCAATTTTATTATCTTGTACAGCTACTCTGAGCTGTCTGTAATCACAGTCTAGGCATCAAAGGCCAGCTGTCCCCCCTGAACCTTGACAGTCTATATAAACTAATTACTTTTTTATGGGCCATTCTTTCCACGGTGTGGAGAGAGGACCTATTAAACCAAGTTCAATATTATATACAAACTTTAAAAATTATTATTATTTATCTAGGTTCCAGCTGTTTGCCTTAGTAAATGACATTCCTGGCAAGGGCTGGGTTGTGTGGCCATGGACTTAATTAAAATACAATATACTTTTTTTTCTTTTTCATTAAACGAAAAGGTGAATACTGGTAGAACCAGAAATTCTTTCTGCACATTAGTGCCACTAATAACAGGTTTATTCAAGGGAAAAGGAAAAACAATTAAACCTTCAAGGTTAAATTAAAGATCTATCTGCTTTTTTTTTAAATGGCCAAATCACACAACCCAACTCAGTTGATATTGCTTCCCAATTGAATTCATTTTAAAGATCTAAGAATTGTTGCCCAGTCTCAGCCCCAGGACCCTTCCAGCCCATGAGTCTTCCCTTTTTGGAGGAGAGGTTATGAATATCCTTCCTAAAGTCAACCCCTCCCTCCATATTTATAGATGATCACAAATATTCCTTTTGTCTAATTCTATTTGATTTTTAATGCCTACCAGAAATGTCACATGTAAATAAGTGTGAGCCTTTGTCAAACTCCCTTAACATGTAGCCATAGACAATTTTCTTGTTGGTTTCATTCAGTCATCTATCAGACATTTATGATGTTTGGTAAGTATAATCAGTTAAAATGGGAAGCTCTAGGAATTTTCCTCCCTACCTGTCTCCAAGCAGCTGTACCTCAGGTTAGATTTTTCCCCCTGTCCCCTTCACATTTCATTCCCCTTTCTCTGCCCATGAACACACACACACACACACACACACACACACACACACACACACACACACACCGCTACTTGTTATGATTCTGACTAAAGCTATGGGAATAAATGCAATATCCAAACAAAAGACTATAGTGGAAAGAGGAAAAGATCAATTATAGAACCTTGTGATATAACCAGATTGAAGAGATAAGAAGAGTGTGGTGGAAGTAATATCTTAAACCCTGACTAGGGGATGACTTACAGAAAACTTTTTTTTTAAGACTTAGAAAGAACCAAGGAGATCTTATGGACCATAGAAACAGAGCTGTGAATTTCCTAACTTTTACAGTTGAGAATTCAGAGACCCAGAATAATTAATTGACTTGCACAACCCTAGGTAATGTCTGGAAAGACTGGACTAGTAGTAATTTTAAGGGCCTCCTGAATCAAAGATTCTATGGTTCTGTCACAGAGCCCAAGGCAGAACTGACTGGCTGGTATCCTGCCTCCCAGGCCAGTGCTCTTGAAGGAACTCACAGCAGAAGGTAGACTTTTAACTCAGTTGTAAAACAGGTAAGGTCTGACCCCTGTACCCTTTGATCTCCTCTTTTGTTACCTTCTTCCCTTTTCAGCAATGGGCCCCATCCCCACTATACCCAGGGATCTCTAGTTTAATACTGCCCTTGCTCTCCTATGAGAGAAGAAAATATACTAAGCCTACTCACTCTGAATTGATACGGATTTAATGAACTACTGCTCTAAGGGGGATCTGTATTTTAAAACAGACCTTTGGAGAGGACAATGCTGACCAAAAAGGGCTGGATTGCTAATCATAATAATAAAAATAATCATAACTATACCAGAATCATAATAACAATCTCATTTGAACCTTACAACAACTCTGAAGAGTAAATATTATCATTGTCATTATTCTCCTTTTTATAGTTGAAGAATTGAGGTAAAGAGAGGTTAAGTGACTTGTCTAGGCTCAAACAGTTACAAGCTCTGCTCTCTGTCAAGCCAACAAGCTCCTAATAATGCTAATGATGGGTTAATGTTTGGATAGGAGCACCCTCATCAGTTTTCCTCAAATCATACCACATAAGGCAACTGTCTGATCTGCCTATTTATAGTTGGTTCTATTGTTTGTGCTTCGAGTACAATATGATTGACTGAAATCCAGTGTGGATTGTCTAAGTTAGGCCAGTGATGGATTGAGAAGGAAAAATTGCTTGCTTCTGAGTCATTATTGGTTGTTTTTGGAGAGAAATAACCTATTTTCTTCATTCTTATGCACTTTAGATTCTGTCATAAAGGGTTTCACAAATAATTACCAATCTTATAGACTGCCAAGTTAAAGCCATTTCTAGGACAGTTAACAGTTAAGGAAATATTATTAAGTGATTCAGGTATAAATAGAATGATTGACTCTCAGAGCTTAAAAGGGCCTTAAAAGACTACTCTCTACTCTTACTGGAGGCTTAGAGGAAGAAGGTGACTTGTCCAAAGTCACAAAGATAATTAAGAGTAGATGAAACTGGGACTTGAATTCTGATTTCCTGATTCCAAATCCAGTAGTACTCTCCCTTTCCTCTGTCTACTGCTGACCACCTCTGTTAGCAAGAAGTTAAATGGCCAGTCCTGAACCATATCCAGTATTTCTAAGACTGTGTGTGTGTGTGTGTGTGTGTGTGTGTGTGTGTGTGTGTGTTTATGTGAGAAAGACTGGTAGAAGATATTTAAAGATATAAACTGAGAGTGGAGCAACTTCCCCAACAGCATTTGGTAATTGTCGTAATCTGGATATCATCTCTCACACCAGTTGCAAGAGCAGATTTCATGATAGGAAAATGGCCTCTTTTGTCTAAAACGTAGGCCTTTCCAGTCTAGAATCTAACTGTCCTCGCTAGTCTGTGGCAGTTCCATATTTTTTTATGAGTTTAAGCAATAAAAGCAGTTGACTTACTCAGCCAGAAAAAGAGTGATAAATACTAATTGAATTTGACTTTACTGTGTCCTGCAGTTGGAGATAAGGAAGCTTAAAGATGATGACAGGAAAAAAAAAACAAACAACATATAGTCTGTTTTCTTGCATGGCAAATATCAGCATTGCCTGACTGGCAATCTCTCCTCCCTTGCCCTAATGTGCAAACAGTCCTTAGCCTATCAAAGTAGCCCCTGGCCTCAGTGGCTGCCAGAGTAGTTGTTAATATTCAAAGTAATTACTCAGTGGTATTTACAGCATACAGAGAGGGCTTTACACTGATGGAAACTGAACTAGAAATCACCAACCCAGAACTCCACTACCTCAAGACTTTTCTTTTCTTTTTTTTTTT
>JAQQSU010007716.1:0-13140 GCA_028627135.1 Pseudochirops cupreus
TGTACTAAAATAAGTATCGTGTTGTCTGATAAACCAGAGTATTATTTATTTACTAATATACCTCAAAGTACAATTTTTAAGGTATGATTATTTCAACATAGTATTAAAGGAGAAGCACATTAACCATTCTTATTCATTATTCTTGGAGTAAGACCAAAGTCACATAGTCATCTATGTCAACTGGGTTCCTTAACCATTTATACTTTAAAGTATCTCTCTTTTTTTTAATGAATTACTTCTGCAGAGAGATTGAACAATTAATAAGAATTTTTTACACTTCTATTTCATTTGCAGCAAAAGTTTTATAAAATTAGGAAACAAATCAAAATATGATTTTCTAAATTGTGCATAGCTCTTTTTCATATTTTACCTTTTAAGAGAATATGCATGAGGAATTCACATCAATTTATTTAGAATGCTCAGCTCCTCAAAAATATCACATATGAAAGTTGAAGGACATTTTACCATAAAATGAATTTTCTTAATTTTTATAATTATCACAAAGAAAAAGTGTAATTTCTTCTTTTAGCTCAAAATTCTTCAAAGAATTTTGTCAAGAGAAATTCAATGCATTTCACAATACCATAGAAGTACCCTCTGCTATCTCTACACATTATGAAATTTTACCAAGACTCTTCCTTATACAAATAGACTCTTGTTGTTTTTTAATAAAATAGATTAAGTCTTATAACACCTCAAAAAATCTACATTTGAATGAATAAAAAACTAATCAAACATTGAGGTGTCAAGAACTGGTCTAGGTTGCATGGATAAAAATAGAATAGTAATGCAATTTTTACTCTTAAGAAGTTTACATTCTAATTCAGAGACACTACCTGTGGGAGAGAAGCAAGGGGAAAGGGTTTTGGTTTGGAGAGTCATAGGGATGACTAGTGGAGTCTGAGAACAGTTTATTGTCATGTCCCTCCCAAAAGCAAGGATTTTATCGATTGGTTTAATATTTCAGAAAAAGGAATTGGAATGTGGAAGTATAGAGATATGCAAAGTGAGACATGTGGGCTGATGGCTAACATGAAGCATGTGCTATGGCCATATACATACAGTAGCTTAGGGGATTTTGTGTTCTGTGTGGCATATAGTAAAGTCTTAATAATTTTCATTCATTCATTAATTTATTCATTTGATGTTCATTCAATAACATCCAACAAACAGGTTAGCTCAGGGCAAAGTTCCAATGGAGAATAGACCCAAATCTTTTCATAGTTCATTATACAAGTGCATATCCATGAAACATGTAATAAGTCCAAATGCACAAGAGAACATATTTTTAAAAATAAATATGTGATATCTTTTGTGTTGACATTATCACTGTTTCCAAAGAATATCTCCTGCCTCCAACCCAGAGGACAACTAAATTATAAAAAAACAACAGTTCAGCAAAAATAACCAATAGAATCAAATCAAAGAGTGTGGCAATATTTATATCATTTTCACACTGATATTACATCACTTTACAAAAGTGTTTTCTTTGAGTCCAAACTTAGCCATCATAATTTCACAGCATTCAGTTGCAATTGTGTTTCATTTTTTAAAAATTCTTTCCATTTACACTGATGTAATTTTCATATATATTGTATTCTTTGGCCTACTTAATTCCCCTTTCATTAGTTTATATGGCTTCCCATGCTTTCTATAGCTATTATATTCACTGTTTCTTATAGCACAATAATCATAAAAGTAGAGCACCATAGAATTTGAGAGTTGTAAGGCACCTGAGCAGCTGTCTTGTCCAACCTACACAGTTAGTTGGTAAGTGGACAGAGTGCAAGGCCTGGAGTCAGGAAGACTCAGCTTCCTAAATTTAAATCTCACTTCAGATACTTGCTATCTGTGTGACCCTGGGCAAGTCACTTAACCCTGTTTGTCCCAATCTTCTCATCTGTAAAAAGAAACTGGAGAAGGAAATGGAAAATCACTCCAGTATCTTTGCCAAGAAAACTCCAAATGAGGTCCTAAAGAGTTGAATATGACTGAAAAATACCTCAACAACAACAAAATACACAAAAGAATCCTCGTTATAACACATTCAAGTAGTGACCATCCAGACTACCTGAAAACCACCAAAGAAGGGATATCTACATCCTCTCACATCTTCTCCAGGTAGGTCATTCTACTTTCGAAGATCCAATTAACAATATTTTAATATTTCACTTAATATTCCACTTAATTAATGTACCAAAATTTGTTTGGCTACAACCCAATCAATGTATATCTATCTCCAATTCTCTGCTATTACCTTTGTGCCTCTCAACTACTCATTACTTATAGAGTCACACCGATCAGTTATAAGGACATGATCCTAAAGAGAAGGGCTGTATACTTCCATAGTGTTCTCAATAGACTGTCATCAAATGATGCTAAAGCCACTGACCATACACTTCAGGTTGAAGTCAATCCCTCTCCAGCCAAACTTCCAACTGAAGAAGAGGTTTTGAATGCCATGAGCCTCCTCTCATGTGGCAAATTACCTGATGCTGATTCCATTCAAGCAGAGATCTATAAGGTAAGGGGTCTACTGCTCATTTGACTACCCAGCAAAATTGAATGTAACCAATGAGAGGGAAAAATTGACATTCGATGACATAGAGGAATTTAATGCATTCTTGAGAAAAAATGAGAGCTAAATAGAAAATTTGACTTTCAAATACAAGACTCAAGAGAAGCATGAAAAGGTAAACAAGAAAGAGAAATCATAAGGGAATTATTAAAGTTGAATTGTTTACATTCCTACATGGAATGATGGTATTTGTAATCCATGAGACCTTTCTCATTATTAGGGTAGTTGGAGGGAATGTGTGTGTGTGTGTGTGTGTGTGTGTGTGTGTGTGTGTGTGTGTATAGACAGAGGACACAAGGTGAGTTGAATATGAAGGGATGATATCAAAAAAATTAAATTAAGGAAGGAAAGAAGAATGTAGGAAAAAGGGAAAGGTAGAATGGGATAAATTATCTCATATAAAAGAGGCAAGAAAAGTTTTTACAGTGAAAAGGAAGAGGGTGGAGGTGAGAGGGAATGACTGAACCTCAACTCTCATCAGCTTTGGCTTAAGGAGGCAATAACGCATACTCTCAATTGGTTATGGAAATCTATCTTACCCTACAGGAAAGTAGGAGAGAAAGAGATAAGAGGTGGTGGGATGATAGAGGGAAGGTAGATTAGAGGAAGGGGATAATCAGAAGGCAACACTTTTGAGGAGGCACAGGGTCAAAGAAGAGAATGGATGGAGGATGGAGGGAAATATAGTCAGTCTTTTACAACGTGACTATTATGGAAGCATTTTGCACGACTACACATGTACAACATACACCAAATTGCTTGCCTTCTCAATGACGGTGGGTGGGGAAAGTGGAAGGGAGAGAATTTGGAAGTCAAAGTTTTAAAAATGAATGTTAAAAATTGTTTTTACATGAAACAGGGAAATAAGCTATATAGGCAATGAGGTACAGAAATCTATCTTACCCCACAGGAAAATAGAAGGGGAAAAAGATAAGAGAAGAGGGTGAAGATGATAGAAAGGAAGGCAGATTGGGGAAAAGGATAATCAGAATACATGCCATCCTGTGGTGGGGGAAGGGAGAGATAGGGAGAGAATTTGGAAGGCAAAATCTAGTGGAAGTGAATGATAAAAACTAAAAATAAATAAAATATTTTTTAAAAAAACAAATTGACTAAAATCTTCCAGGTCATATGGCAAAAGGAGGTTGTCTCCCTGGAGATCAAGGATGCCTCCATTGTCTAACTCTAATAAAGAAAAATTAAATAGGTTGTCCTGTGACAATTTTTGGGGGGGGGGGGAGGTTCTCTCTCTCTCTCTCTCTTTCTCTCTCTCTCTCTCTCTCTCTCTCTCTCTCTCTCTCTCTCTCTCTCTCTCCCTTTCTTAATCATTGCCAGCAAGATTCTTGCTAGAGTCCTCCTTAATTGGGTGACCTTCCATCTGGAAGATGGTCATCTACCCAAGAGGCAAAGTGGTTTCAGAAAGGGCTGAAGAATGATTGATATGTTGCTTGCTGGACAACTCCAGGACAAATGACAGAAGCAGAACAGAGATCTGTACACAACATTTAAGGATCTGACCAAGGCCTTTGATACTGTCAGTCATGAGGGCTTGTGGAAGATCATGGCAAAATTTAGTTGCCTGGAGAAGTTCATCAGTACTGTACACTAGTTTCATGATAGCACATTTGCAGTTTCTGCCTAACAAATGATGCTCTCATGCTTTCCCATACACCAATGGAGCAAATCAGGGTTGCATGCTTGCTCTCATGCTTTTTAGCATGATACTTTCTGTGATGTTGTCAGATGCCTTCAACAAGGACAAAAACAGCATCAAGGTCAGCTACCACATTGATGGTAAATTATTTAACGTATAAAGACTACAAGCTAACACTAAAATGGAAGGAGAGTTGGTGCACAACTTTTTGTTCACAGATGATTGTGCACTCAATGCAGCCTGTGAAGAAGAAATGCAATAACATATGGATTCATTGTCTACTGCTTGTGCTAATTTTGGCTTGACAATTAACATTAAGAAAACATTTGTTTCCCATTAGTCAACACCATACCATCCATACCTCTAACCATTACTTATAGCAAATGGAGAAATTTTGAATGTTATGGGTAAGTTCATTTAGTTTGGTTATAATACTTTCCAGGGATGTACACATAAGTGATGAGGTTGATACATGCATTTCCAGAGCTAGCTCAGTGTTTGGGAGGCTCCAAAGGAAAGTGTAGGAGAGAGAAGGTATTGGGCTGCTTACCAAACTAGAGGTCTACAGAGTCTTATGCTGACCTCATTGCTGTATGCCTGTGTAATCTGGTTAGTCTACCAGCACCATGCCAGTAAACTGAATTGCTTCCATTTGAATTGTCTTTGAAAGATTCTGAAGATCACCTGGCAGGATAAGGTACCAGACTCTATGGTCCTTCCCTGAACTGAACTGCCAAACTTTCAAACTCTACTTCAGGGAGCATAACTCAGGCTGGCCATATTGTTAGAATGCTAAAAATATATTTGCCTAAAAGACAATTTAAGGGCGATCTCACACAAGGCAAGTGCTCACAAAGATGTCAGAAGAAGCAATACAAGGGCATTCTCAAAGTCTCTCTGAAGAACTCTGGTATTGTTTGTGAGACATGGGAGGCATTGGTACAGGACTGCCCAGCATGGCATTCTCACATCAAAGAAGGCACTGTGCTCTACGAGCAAAGCAGAATTGCAGTAGCTCAAAAGAAACAGGATGCACAAATTTAGAGACATCTCCATACCAAATGTTTAAATGGGCTATTTGTGCCTAATCTGTGGTAGAGGCCTCTGAGTTAATATTGATCTAATTAGTCACAGTTGGACACACTGTACTTTGACCCAGACATGGTAACATCATTTTGGTCCTCTTTGAGTACGAAGGACAACAATGAACAAGTTACTGCAAAAAGTGCTGGTGCAAAAATGTTTATCTACATAGGACTATTCTTTTTGTCTTTGATCTTCTTGGAGTATGTGTCTACCAGGAGAATCTTTCAGTCATAGGATATGAATATTTTATACAATTCCTTCATATAATTCCCAGGAGCTTTATAAAATGGTTCCAGGGGTGGGGGACCTGCAACCTCAAGGGCAAGTGCAGCCCTTTGACTGAATCCAAAAATCTGTGAAGTCAAAGAGCTGCACTTGAGGACCTAGAGATGGCCATGTGTGACCTTGAGGACACAGGTTCCTCACCCCTGGTAGGCTAATTCACAACTCCACCAAAAGTAAATTAATGTGTCCAACTTTGCACCCTCTCTCCACTATTGATTACTTCCATCTTTGTCATCTTTGCCAATTTCCTGAATGAGAAGTGAAACCTTAAAATTGCTTTGATTTGTATATCTTATATCAAAGATTTTTATTTTTGCTTTTTGGAGGGGGGAAGGCAGGCCAATTGGGGTTAAGTGACTTGCCCAAGGTCACACAGCTAGTAAGTGTTAAGTGTCTGAGGCCAGATTTGAACTCAGGTCCTCACAGAGCTCTATCACTGTGCCACCTAGCCACCCCTATCAATGATTTTTAAAATTTGTGACAATTAAAATGTAAGTTATATTTGAATATAAGTATTCAGAAATTCAAATATTTATCTATAGCCATTATTAAATCAATTTTAAGTTGAAGTTTTTAAAATTAGCCCATTATATCATACTTGGAAAATGCTTCTTAATAATTTATAATTCTTATTGTATTATTTACTTGTTCATAACATTTGATAACTTACCTTTTAGAAAGTAGTTTTTGTCCTTTTACATTTTTAGTTGCCTGTGTCTCAGAAATCAAACCCTTTTATCAGATATATTCAATATTAAGATTTTTTTTAAAAATCAGTCAACTTCTTCCTTTCTTATGCTAGTTCAATTAACATTGTTCATGTGCAAGTTTTTCATTTCAATGTAATCAAAATTATATATTTTGTAGCTTGTATCACCTTTTTGGCCAAGAATTCATCCACTAACCAAAGGTGTAAATGGTACGTACATGGTTTCTCTCTTCCTTTTTCCTCCTTCCCTCCCTATCTTCCTTCCTTCCTTCCTTTCTTCCTTCCTTCCTTCTTTCCTTTCTTCCTTCCTTTCTTCCTTCCTTCCTCCCCTTTTTGCTTTTTTTTTAAATGGTATTACTGCTTATATTCAGTTCACTTATCTATTTTGAGATCCTTATGAAACGTGGCATAAAATGTTGGTATAACTATAATTTCTACCAGACTGTTTTTTAATTTTTCCTATAGATTCTTGTCAATAAGGGAGTTCTTTCCTAGGTAATTTATATTTCAGTTTTATATTTTAAAAAGATAAACTGGATTATAGTGTTTAGTTATTTCTTATTCTTCTTTGTCTAATCTGTCCCACTGATCTACTTTGTTTTTCTTTTTTTTTTAACCATTACCAAATATGGAAGTGTTATTCGTCCTTCATTCCCTCTTTTCTATTACTGTATTTCCCATGATATTCAAAAGTATTCCTCCAAATGAATTTTGTTTAGCTCTGTAAAGTATTAAGAGGGCAGATTTTGAACCACTGAGTTAGACCTGTTTTCATCCTGACATTCACTGAGCTCTATCAGTACAATCCAAAATTATTCTTTGACATATTATTTTATTCAAAACTTCATCAAACAGCCTGGAATGTCCTCCTGATGTGGAATTTCAAAGTAATGTATGAATTTCATCATCATCACATATAAGTAATCAAGTGAACTTTTTGGTATATCTATTGCTTCATCAAGAAACATGGTGCAGGGAATAGTGTTCTGGGCCTAATCAGGAATTTGTTGTTGTGGTTGTGTCATTTAGTCTTGTCCAACTCTATATGACCCATGGACAGTCCATGGTGTTTTCTTGATAAAGATACTGGAGAGGTTTGCCACTTCCTTCTCCAACGTGTCCCCATTTTACAGATAAGGAACTGAAGCAAATAGGAGTTCAGTGACTTGCTAAGGATCTAACAGCTAGTAAGTGAGGCCAGATTTAAACTCAGGACTTCCTGACTCCAGGCCCAACACTATATCTACCCTGCTCCTTAGTTGCCTAAGTGTAGAAGACAAGTTCAAATCCAGTCTCAGATACTTAGGAGCTGTGTGACCATAGGCTAGTCACTTTCTTTATTTGCCTGTTTCCTCAGCAGTGAAACTGCAAGTAATAATAACATTTAGCTCCCAGTGTTGTTGTATCAAATGAGATAACATTTATAAAGTGCATACCATATAGTAAATACTCAATAATGTATTTATCTTCCTTTCTTTCTTTTTTCCTTCATCCCTTCCTTCTTTCTTTCCCTCTCCCATGTGCAACATAAAAGAGAAAGATTTTTATTAATTGATCATAAGAATTTTAGGCACATAATCTTTTATTCCATCATACTATCTGAAATTGGGACCATTCCAATCTTTGATTATGATTCACCAATCATTATTTAAATCACATAAATACCTGCAATTAACATCACTGTTCCTCTTGCCAAGTAAGCTATTTATGCTTCAAAATTGTGTAGTCATGTTATCTGACGCAAACAATGTACTTTGGTGTCACCAACATTTTTCCCCTCCAGTTTGTGTTTGCTTGTTCAAAGTATTTCATTTTTCCTGCAAGAATTCTTGTATCTTCCCAATGTAGTTGGTTTGTATATTTTCAAGATATTTTGTTTAATTGAATTTGCTACCTGCCCCTAAACCATTTGTAGAAAGTAAACTCGATGGTCTGATATTTCTACCAATAATGGTATTTGTCAATTTATATGATAAATGTAGCAGATTGGATGGCCTGGATTTTTTTTTTAACTTGGTGTTTCTATTTTACCACTACTTAAAATTATTATTGTTTTTCCATGAACTAGTTTCAGCTTCTCAAGTGGATTTTCTTTTCAAATTGATTGTTACTTATCTAACAACAAACTAGTGATTTTGTTTCACTTATTAAACCTAGGGACCATAAAAATTACAGCTAAATTTAATTGTTGAAAATGTAAAATATGCAGTGAATAGAGCACTGGCCCTTTAGTCAGGAGGACCTAGGTTCAAATACATCCTCAGACACTTAACACTTACTAGCTGTGTGACTTTGGGAAAGTCATTTAACCCCAATTGCCCTGCCTTCCCTCCTACAAAAAAAAAAGCAAAAGCATATAAAATAATTCCTTATATTATTAAGATTTTTTCAATTTTTAAAAGTACTAAGCATATTGTATTCACTAAAGGGAATGATCCTGAGAATTAACAAATGCTATACTCTCAGCTTACATATAAAATTGTTTAACTTAGAGCTTTTACACTTCAAATATTCAAGGGAAGTAAGCAATGTGACTCAAACATCATGAACCCAATATTTAAAATCTGTGATTGTAGCAGATCCCACCTATAATGAAATTCAACAGCTATCTACTCAAATGTGACCTTATTTATAGATACTGTAATAAATAATTATTGTGCTGCATTTAGTGAATATGTTTTATGAGTTTCATTTTTGTCAACAGTCACTTGGACTTTGGTTTCATTGAAAAAAAGTAGATGTATTGTGAGAATTGTACTAAAATATATATAATGTGACCAGTGATTGGTGTTGTTTCCCCAAGATAGTCTTGTGCCCAAACTACAATTTGGAAAATGATATGATAAACTATGAATTTATAAACAATTCAGATTATTTGTAATGAGTTCAAATAAATAAATGTCTGAATAAATCATATCTCAGAGTACTCAAAGAACAGGTTGATTTGAATAATGAGTCCATGTGTGAGCTTTGAAAAATCATAAAAAACATGGGGCTATCTAAACCTAGAGAAATGGAATGGTACAAACTTTCATAAAAGAGGAAAAATAATGTTCTTCACATTACATATTATTAAGTTTGATTTCAAATTGTAGTAAGATTCCACAACATGTGATTAAATGAATGATTTGTGAGCATTTAGAAAAGAAAATAGTAGTCACTATAAATGAATCCTTATACATTAAGAACAAGTCATGTCAGTTCAATCTCTTATGTAGGCTAAGAATGCCAAGGATATAATATCTGTAGGTTTTAGAGAAGCATTAAACAAAGTCTCAGGCAAGGTAGAGAAATGTAGACTAGATAAATAACAGTATTAGATGTTCAGTGAGCATTTTTAATTTTTCTAAAGACATAAACAATTAAACATATCTAGTGATAGTAGTTTATACTAGAGGTACATGCTATTCACTTGAATATGGAAATTAACGTGTATCCAATAAGCAAATAGTAGCTATATATAAAACAATAAGGAAACAGTAAATTTATATGTGGGGCAATAATCTATGTTAGGAGAATTAGGATAGCCAGGGTGAAAAGCAGTGGTACCAAAGGGATAACAACCAAAATAGTTAGAGACATCACTCAAAAGTTAGAAGACAGAAAGGAAGGGGCAAACATTTACTAACGCTTGTTTTGTGCTGGCACTGTGCTAAGTGCTTTATGAATTTCATAGATTTGAGATGTGATCTAATCCAATTCCCTCATTTTGAAAGTGAAAAAACAGAATCTCCTTACCTATCCTAGGTCACCTAGATCCCAGCTTCTCCTTTCTTGCTGTCTAATGCTTTGCCCATAATAAAAGATTCCAAATGAGTTAAGATAATTTCATAATCATCTGCATTCTTTATCTCTGTGCTGGTTATCTTGAGATTTGTCTAAATATCTAATAGGTCATTATAATTTTTTAGAGGGAAACAGTAATCAGGATGGAGATTTATACATAAGAAAAGGTCAGGACAGAGTCAGTATTTAGAGAGAATGTCCTCTCTTCCATATGTATTCAACCTATAGTATCATACATTACAATAGTATGTCAAGGAATTTAACAAATACACAATACAAAAAAAGAATATGTATCTGGGTGACCCAATATATTAAAAAGCAAACATATATTTATTCTTTTGTTTTAAAACAATTACTGTGATGAAACTGGGATTTATTCCAATATTAATATTTATCTTCTATGCCTAATGAAATTTGCACCTCAAAAAAAGCTAAAGTCCTTTTTGCCTAATTCTTGAAGATAATGATGAGTTTCATACATGACAATGAATCATTATACTCATCCCTTATCAAAAATGATATGAAAGGAGTTGATAATGTAACACCATACATTTTCATTTTTACATATCATAAAAATATTTTTTCACAAAATCATATGTATATACATATGTATATATTTGCCTATTTTGTACATTTTAGTTAGTTAATTTTATTCTCTATATGATTCATATTGTGATCTCCTACATACTTGTACAGAACTCAGTGACTCAGCCATCTGAATAAAAAGTTCACTTTTCTATGTACTTTAATTTTAGGTCACCTGCTAAGTTGTTTTTAATATTTTTTTCCTCCTACTGATTTCTGAACATGTTGACCTATACTAAGCCTTGCCAGGTCATGGCTGAGGCACAATGAACAACAGGTTGCTTCTTAATCATTTCTGTTTACTATGGGTTCCCAAAGAACACCTACTATCTTTTTAAAAAATGATTTAAGTGATCTGGGATTAAGACATCCCATTACAACAATTATGGTACTTTTGACTGAAGAAAATTATGTGAAGGCTACATCTTCCCTGCTTGGATTCAGATTCATAGCACTGCTGAGTTGAGATTCTGAACATTAAATGATATACCAGGAAAATGCCAAACAAGACTCAAAAGACTATTTCTTTTCCATTTTAGAGAATAGTAATGTTAACAATTGCATTGTCACAATTTTCCTTTTGCTGGATATTTTGTAGAGAAGCTACTTCTGTGGAATATTGGGAGCATTTGCAGATGAGATCATTGTATCATTAGTTTGACTTAATTGTGTTTGTTGCAGGAGACCCCTCACAAACTGGGAATAACCCTTTTGTAATGTAAAAGCAAAATATACCAGTAAAACTTAAAAAAAAAAATTAAAAGGGTATTGCTGAGTAGGAGAGGGGTTCATTATGCTAGAAACTCTTTTAGAACTAGCAAAAAAAATAAAAAATTACTTCAAATCCACATTAAGACAGTAAAAATAGTATGTTGGGAGTCTATACCTCCCTTAATTGTATGTAGGATACCTTTTATTTTTAAAAAGTTAATAAAAGTTTCAAATGGACAATCAAAAGATTAGCACAGGGAATGTTCCTAGAGGCAGAAAGGTGGTCAAGAGAACTCAAAGGCTATGGTCCAGTAAGAAGGTTAGAAAGTTAGCCAAGAACATAATAGACAAGAGGAAGGCAAAAAAAAAAAAAAAGGAAAGGGGCGGATTCCTAGATACAAGCAAACACTAGCATTAATTCAAATAATTTTCAGGCAGAAAAGAGAAAATTGATCACATAGTTACAGTTTCCTCCTCTGGCCCACCTGAGTGAGGCGATTTGTTCAGAGCTTAGGCTACACACATTGCCAGTCTTTGCTGCAGGCACTGCTTAGTGCCCTTGTCCTATTATAACTCTTAACTTGTCAAACCTCAGCCTTTGATTACTCCTACAATCCTCCTTCTCTCCCTTGCTCATTGAATATAGCAAGGAGGAAAAGTCACACCTTTGTTGACTAGATATATTACAAATTCATCTTATCCAATCTCAGCTGGGCCCTCACTCCAGCAAGGCAGTCCTTTGATCTCAGTGCCCTGTCTCATTTCCCACAGAAGCAATTCTATACATTATTTTTCTTCTTCAATCTTCCCATATCTCCCCTTCTCATTCTTTCTCAGCAGAGGACTTGAATCCATTCTCCTCCAAGTTTCTCTAGCAAATTACAAACTGAATCACCCCACCCCAGACTACCCAAGTGTCTCCAACATTCAACCTCGTTTTCAGATATGCCTAAATCTCCTCAGTTCTAAAAAAAACAAAAAACAAAAAAAACAAAAACAAAAACAATTCTATATCTTTCACTTGAGATTTTCTCAAATTGGTATTGTATATCTTTCCTCCTAATTTCAGCCAAACTTCTTGGAAAAGCTATCTATATTCACTCTCTCCAATCCCTTCCATTCACTCACTCCTAAATTCTTTGAAATCCTGCTGGTGACCTCAAGCACTCAACTAAAGGTATTCTTTCCAAAGTTATCAATGATTTCATAATTGCTAAATCTTATGATCTGTTCTCAGTTCTAATACTTTACAAGGATTTGACTCTTGGCCATCATCTCCTCCAATGTACTTCCTCTTCTATGGTTTTTGTCCTTTGTTTTGGTAACAATACTTTCTCCTGGCTCTCCCATTACCTAGCTGGCCACTTCTTCTCAGTCTTTGCTGACTAATCATCCATATCACACCCCATATCTCTGGGTGCTACCTAAGAATTTGTCCTGGAAGCCTCTTTTTTTCTCTCTCAGTATGCTCTCTCAGTAACCTCATCAGGTCTATCATCTCTATGTATGAGACTCCTATATCTTTATATCTAGGACTAATCTCTTTCCTGATCTTCATTCTCATATAACAAATTTCTATTGAACATTTCAAACTACGTGTTCCAGAGACATCTGTTATGGGAATCTGAAGATCTTCCCTGCCCCTAGGCCCTTTGCTAAAGTGGCTACGTGACTCTGAGGACCCTTGGATATTTGAAAGTATACTCTGTTCCCTAATAGGCTGAATGTGGTCACGTGGAGCCTGTA
>JAQQSU010007717.1:0-13140 GCA_028627135.1 Pseudochirops cupreus
GCTGACTTTTCCCCCTGAACTAGTTAAATGATATGTTTGATTAAAGTAAGATTGTTAACCCATTTTGAGTTGCTTTCCTTTAGAAAAGCAGATCTAAGAACCTGTGCTAGCAGCCACCCTGGTTGTGCTGGGGTGCTTGCTGATAACAGCCACTTACAGGAAGCTTGAGATTTGACTTTGTGTAATGGTAATGGAAATTTGAATATCTTCCCTGCCCCTGGTATTTGCAATCAATTGAAACTAATTAGAATCAGATTAATTGAAATTAATTGCCCTTAGTTTCATGTCAAGTATTAAGGCCCAGAACTTGTGAATCCCACAATGGGATGGACTTGTTGACATAACGGGAAGAGGCAGAACAGGGAGGAGCTAATACCATACATAAGGAAAAAGCCCAAGCTTAGAGAGGCCAAAACTTCTGGGAATGAGCATCTGGAGGCTGGGTTGCTACTGCTGGAGAGAGAGGAGTCCTGAGAACTGAACTGAGAATTGAGGAGAACTAAGAAGAGAAATGAGAACTGAGGACTGAACTGAGAATTTAGAAGAACTGAGAAATAAGAGGAGAGGAGAACTGGGGTGAGGCACGGTTGTGGTGTTGGTACTTTGTCTGTCTGTTTTAATGTTACTTTGTCAGATTTGCCTGCTGATAGAGAATAGTGCTGTTGTTACAGAAGACCTGGGACCTTGCCACTGGTTCAGAAGCCCTGAAAGAGGATTTTCTTGTGGTATGTTTACAGAAATCCTGGAGGAGGGTCTTGTTGATGATTTCAGAGGACCTGGGACTATACTAATGATTTGTGTTGAGTTCTCAGACCTTGTTGGTGGGTTTGAGTTGGTTTCATAGGCAGAAAGTGAATTGATGAGTATGCCAGCAATGCGAATGAATGTTATTGTGGCTTTGTTAAGCTTTGGCTTCCCAGGAACAGAAACTGTGAAGGACTTGAGGTGGACTAGGCACTGTGAGCTTCAGTATGGAACAGGAAACAGACAAGGATCTGTACAACAAGGAGCTGGGACCATAGAAGGAGAACCATGGAAGCAGAGAGCCAGACTCAAGTCAAGATGAAAAGACCTCTCCTTATGTATTTAATGCAACCTGAGAAGATCCTGATTTACTAGGGGTGGAGAACTTTGACCTTTACTTTTAGTGATTGAGTTAAGGACTTAAATAATTAAGGGTGATTGGAAACTAATCTCCAATTAATAAGAAAGAAGATTTTTTTTTCATTGACTTGTTTATTTACTTTTAGTTTACAAGATTCAGTTCCACAATCCCTTGAGTTCCAACTTTTCTCCCCTACCTCCCCCCCCCCCCCCCGTGCCATGGTGGGGTGCAATCATGTATAGGATCTGCAAATACAGAAAGAAGACTTTTTGATTGAAGAGATTAAGACAATGTGACCTAGGGGTGGAAAACTTTTGATCTCTGTACTTTGTGCCAATTAATGAGGCTTGCTTCCTTAGGAATGATTGAGTTACTAAATGAATGTACTTTGTTTAAAACTATGTGACCACTTTGATAAAAACTATGTGGCCACTTTAGTAATAAATTGTTAAGCCATAATGTTGTAAATGCTGTATTTTAATTTCTGTGAATGTTTTGCCTTAATTTGTTAGTGAATAAATAGAGAGTTCACTATACTGTATAATCAGAACCTTGAAAGCTGTTCACAGCAGCGGTCCTCTGGAAAGCTGCTCATGCTTGGCTTTACATTTTGGTTCCAGTATAGAGGACAGAACTGAAGGTCTGGGGCAAGAGGCACCATCCACCATTCTCAAGGACTAGAGATGATTTTAAAAATTAAGCTATTACTATAAAAAATAATGCTCATGCAAAGGAGAAAGAATTCAACCAAAGAAAGTCATTATAAGAATAGAGAAGACTGGAGTTCATCTTCAGAGAAGAATATTGAAGCAAAGAAACCCTCTTTTATACCAAAAAGTAACATCAAACATTCACCTGCCCGAAAAGAATTTATAGAAAATTTTTTAAAAGACTTTAAAAACCAAATGAGAGAGATTGAGGAAAAACTAAAAATAAATAAATAAGAGCAATACAAGAAAAACAAGATTATGATAAGAAAGTCAACCAGTTAGAAAAGAGCATCCAGAATCCTTAAGGAAGAAAATCACACCTTGAAAATTAGATTTTGGCAAGGCAAAGCTAGCAAAGTTATAGGAGATCAAGAAATAAACAAAATAGAAAGAATGAAAAAATAGAAAAGAGAGTGAAACATAAGAAAAACAACTGATCTGGAGAACAGATTAAGAGGATAAAATAAGGATATCTGGACTACCTGAAAGGTATGATTAAAAAAAAAAGCAATCTTGATACTTAATACAAGAAATAATTAAAGAAAATTATCCTGAAACATTAAAACAAGAGACAGTGAGGGGTGAAAGAGTAGAAATGGAAAAAATCCACTTGGAAGAGATCCTATAAGGAAAACTCATAGGCATATTATAGTCAAATTCCAAAACCCTCAGCTCAAGGATAAAATATTAAGAGCAACACGCAAAAAATAATTTCATAGGATGGTGTCACAATTAGAATCACACAAGACCTAGCAGTGGAGACACTAAAGGACTGCAAGTCTTGGAACACTATATATTGAAGAGCAAAAGAGCTGGGGTTCTAGATGAAAATATCATAATCAGCAAAGTTAAGCATAATCCTGAATGAACAACTGTCAGACTTTTAGAACCTTGTTTAAAAAAAACTGAAGATTAGACATACAGGAGACAAGAGAAACATAAGGTTCATACCAAAGACTGATCACAAGAGATTCAATAAGGACAGATTGTTTACCTTTTATAAATGTAAAATTTATGTCTAAGATTGTTATTAGTAATTTGGTAGTTCATAAGAAAGATTTAGGTAGACTTGAGTATAACATGACTTTAAAAAGTAAAACCATTTAGGAACAGCTAAAAAGAATAATTATTTAATAAAAATGATGTGCAAAAGGAAGAATTGACACAAAGGAATTAAATCAGTGAGAAAGGCTGGTAGTTTGTGTAACCTATTTTCATTGGGAATGGGTTCAAAAGGGAACACATATATATTTAGAAGAGAATAAAAGATTTCTAAATTCAGAAGAAATAAAATGGTAAGGGGATAAGGAGAGGAGAGAAGTTGAGGGAGAAATCTCAAGAGGGGAAGGTGAGGGAATAGGTAAAAAAGGGTAAAGAAGGGTCTCTAGATGATCTCTTTGGGAATGGGAGGATAAGGGAAGGCTCCTTGTGAAAATAATGGAGGGATCTCTAAAGGGGAGGGTGAGGGAATAAGTCATAGGGGGTTATAGAAGGGTATTTAGAATTATGGGGATGGGAGGACAGGAGAGGTATCCTTGGAGGGGGGTAGGCTAAGTAATAAGAGTGGAAGGGAGAGGGTAGAAGTAAAGTAGATAAGTCCTAGGAGGGAGAGTCAATAAGAGATATGCGCAAACATAAATAATAAATATCAGGAGGATAATTTTGTTTGGGAAAGACATATATGTATGTACGTACGTATGCATGTATGTATGTATGTATGTATTTCTTTTTCGCTATTCTGTATTTGAGTTCTGGTGTTTGAAAAAAGGAATTTTTTTAAAAAATACATGAAGAAAAAGAAAAGGTATTACTACCTTCAATCCTCTTCATCCACATAAAATAATCAATATTTGTTGCTTTAGACCCACAGTTCTATCTCTCTCCATTAGGCTTTGCTCCTGCTGTCCTTTAATATTTGTTCCAAATGGAGAAGAAGAAAAAAAAAAGACTTCCCAGTAACTAAGACTTTTTCCCACTGAAGATATTCAAAAGAATGTTTCAGGCTCTGGAGATAGTTCCAAAGATGCCTTTCTGATGGCAGCATCTATGCAATATCTGAATATTTTCCCAAGTGTAGGAGGTGGGAGAGTGCAGGGAAGAGAAAAAGAAAGTGTTCCAAAAAGGAGTGCCCATATTGAAAAAACTATGAATCATATGCTTCTTAGTAAAAGTTGCTTGATTAAAGTCACCTCATAATCATAACTGGTACAACATCTATTATTCTTTAACTCAGGCCAAAAGAGAATATGACATGTTTTAATATTTTTTCTGGAATTCCTCCATTAAAAATTGTTCATACTTTAAATTAGTGCTTGCCCGTGATGTTCAGTGACAGTGAAATTGAGAGTGACTGTATGAGGTTTATAATTGCTCGGGACATGGGGAGATAATCTCTGCATGACGTGATTCACTAGGTCATTATAATATACCTTTGGATACTTGAGAACCTCTGATATTAACCACGGATGAGTTCTGTGGAATGAAGGGAGGTAATTATGAGCTCTATCCATCAAAGCATCAAGAGAGAAATTGACAACTTAATGGAGCTAAGTTGACACCAAGTCAAAATGATGTAGTCTGAAATGCTGACTTCTAAAGAAATATTGGATTTGGTGGCCATAAGAATGGCTCAATGAGAATATGGCATAATTCAATTTCACTTCCAGCAAAGCAGGACAATGATTTCAGGTGTGAAGGGCTGCAAAAGCAAAGAAAAAAGGTAAAATTGCCTACATATGATTAAAGAGGAAACAAGACAATCTTTTAGTCAAACATCAGTCACTGATTCCAGTATTCAGTGCTTTGGTCTCACTCTATGTTAAATCACAAGTCTTGGCCTTTTAATGAAGTTATTATCACTTAAGTTTGGATTTGCAAGCTACCTCCTAAGAGATTCCTTATCTTCTGAGGTGTTTTCCCTTCAATTTAGGGACAGTGCCACCAGGTAAGCAATGATACTTTTATTATGGCTACCTAGTCTGGATAGACAAACTACTGACAAATTTATAGAGATAAAAGTTATACAAATCTTTCCCATTTTTTCTTAGAAAGGGAAAAATTCAAACCACTAAATACTGGGGTATTGAAAACCTATATTCAAAAAAGTTAATAATTGCAATTTATTTAGTGCTGTGTGTGTGTCTTTGTATTACCATATTTGATATTTCTTCAATAACCTATGAAATAGGTACTACAGATAGTAATCCCCATTTTGCATGTAAGGAAAGACATTGTCATAAGACATTGTCACTCATGGAGAATACCAGACCTTAATACTCATTTTACATATAAGCAAGTAAGGTATTAAATCAATCACAAACAGTCACAAAGTCAGAATTTGAATACTGCTCTCTTCTACCTCCAAATTCAATATGTATTTCATTATACTATGGATGCCTCTCATATTTAGAGGAAAATTACATGTAAGCAATGCATATGACCAGTATTATTTATCACTAATACTGACCTATCATTAGTTACTACTTAATTAAAATTAATTTAATTTTCATACTTGAGTACAGTGCTTGCTTCTCATGCTGCATCCTTAACTTGAAATCAGTCTCCTGCTGAGAAAATTCCCAGATTCAGTCTACCTTGATATCAACAATATCAGGCTGCTTTTCCCTTTGTCACAAATGGTCTATTCCCCTGCTTAGAGTGTTAGAGCTAATTAAAAGGAACCCCAGGGTGGAGCCAAGATAGGAGAGTAGAAACAGGACTTCTGCATGGCTCTGGCTCCCACCATCTCCAATACATGTAAAAAAAATTACTCTAAACAAATTTTAGAACTAAAGAACCCACAAAGTGACAGAGAGAAACAAATCTCCCACTGAAGGCAGCTTGGCAGGCCAGCAGGAAGGGTCTATTGCACTGACCTGGGAGCAGAGCACAGTCCCATGTGAGCTTCTAGTTCTGGCCCCAGGCTGGCCCAACAAGTGGCACCTGTGCAGACTGCAAGAGAGTGAATCACTAGCAGCTGTGGTGGTTTTCAGACTTCTCAACCCATGAACGCCAAAGTAAAAGGTCAGTCAGGAACTCCATTGGAAGAGAGGGTCAGAAGATCACAGTCCAGACCCTGCCCCCAGAGCAAGAAGCAGCAGAAATGTGGTGGCTGCAGCTGCGGCAGCATGGCTGCTTTCAGAGCTCCTGGCATGCAAATTGCAGGGGGACCAAGCAACCATTCAGAGGGTGATCACTTTTGCTTTAATCTGCTTGGATCTGGATCGCAGTCTTGGGTGGTGGTCCTGGAGTTGGTGGCCAGTGTACCAGAGCTTGTGGGGGCTGTAGAGAGGGCACCTTCCAATGGATCCTGCAGCTGCAAAAACCCCAGCAATTTGGGACAAAGCTCTCTCCATTCTGAAAGCAGAGTTCTACTGTGGCAAAGAGCTCAAAAGTCAACTGGCAACATGAGCAAGCAGAGGAAATGCAATCCTACCATAAATACCTTTTGGGAGGACAAAAATGATCAAAGCATGGAACAGGAGGAAGACAACAAAGTCAGAACTCTTGCATCTAAAGCTCCCAAGAAAAATATGAACTGATAAAAGGTCATGGAGTAGCTCAAGAAAGGTTTTGAAAATCAAGTAAGAAAAGTGGAGGAAAAATTGGGAAGAGAAATGAGAATGATATAAGGAAATCAGGAAAAACAAGTCAAGAGCCTGACTGAAGAAAATAACACCTTAAAAAATAGACTAACTCAAATGACAAAAGAGGCCCAAAAAGCCAATGAAGAGAAGAATGCCTTAAAAAGTTGAATTGCCCAGATGGAAAAGGGATTTTAAAAACTCACTAAAGAGAATAATTCCTTCAGAATTAGATTGGAGCAAATGGAAACTAATGACTTTATGAGAAATCAAGATATTGTAAAACAGATCCACACAAATGTAAAAATACAAGGCAATGTGAAATATCTCACTGGAAAAACCACTGACTTTGAAAATAGATCCAGGAGAGATAACTTAAAAATTATTGGACTACCTGAAAGCCATGATCAAAAAAGAAAGAGCCCTGACACCATCTTTCAAGAAATTATCAAGCAAAATTACCCTGATATTCTAGAATCAGAAGGCAAAATAGAAATTGAAAGAATTCACCGATCATCTCTTGAAAGAGACCTCAAAAAGAAAACTCTTAGGAATATTATAACCAAATTCCAGAATTCCCAGGTCAAGGAGAAAATACTCCATGCAGTCAGAAAGAAACAATTTGAGTATTGTGGAAACATAATCAGGATAACACAAGACCTAGCAGCTTCTGCATTAAGGGATTGAAGGGGTTGAATCACCTACCCAGCAAAACTGAGTATAATGCTTCAGGGGAAAATATGGTCATTCAATGAGGTGGGGGACTTTCAAACATTCTTGAAGGAAAAAAACCAGAGCTGAACAGAAAATTTGACTCTCAAATATAAGAAGCAAGAGAAGCCTGGGAAGGTAAACAGGAAGAAGAAATTATAAGGAATTTATTAAAGTTGAACTATTTACATTCCTACATGGAAAAACAATGATTGCAACTCATGAGACTTTTCTCAGTATGAGAATAATTGAAAGGAATATGTATGTGTGTGTGTATGCATAAATATATTTGTATGTATAGGAGGGTGTATGTATATAAATATATGTGTGAGTGTGTTCATATGTATGTACATGTATACATAGACAGAGGTGAAAGAGGAATATATTGGGAGAAGGAGAGAAGGAGAGATAGAATTGGGTAAATTATCTTATATAAAAGAGGCAAGAGAAAACCATTATAATGGAGGGGAAGAGCAGAAAGGTGAAAGAGAATGGGTCAACCTTACTCCCATTGCATTTGGCTTAAGGAGGGAATAACATACAAACTCAATTGGGTATCCTACCCTACAGGAAAAATAGGGGGAAAGGGGACAAGAAGGAGGATGATAGAAGGGAAGGCAGACTGGGGAAGAGGGTATTTAGAAGCAAACTCCTTTGCAAAGGGACAGAGTCAAAGGGATAAAATAGAATAACTGGAGGGGTGAGATAGGATGGAGGGAATTATATTTAAAAAATTGGGTTTTTTACATACAACTGGGAAATAAAATATACAGGAACTGAGGTATAGAAATCCATCTTGCCTTACTAGAAACTTAGGGGATCATGGGGGAGGATATAAGAGAGAACAGATTAGGGGAAGGGGTATTCAGTAGGCTCGGTATTTTGGGGTCGGTAGGGGAAAGATGAGGAGGAAAATTTGTAACTCAAAATCTTGTGGAAATGAATGTTGAAAACTAAAAGTAAATAAATAAATTAGGAAAAAAATTAAACTGGTGAAGGGTTAGTATTCTGGGGTTATTACTGTGCTTGCTTAATGAACCTCATGTATTATGTATATTATCTAAAAGAATTGGAGCCTCATTAGTAATAGTATATGATAATGGGAAGGTGTACCCAGAAGAGAACAAACCAATCAATCCTCTGAAGGGAGTGTCTGCACCAACTAATGTATAAAACTTGCTTGACTTTTGTACTACTCACTCCTCCTTCCATAAGAAGGGTGGAGTCCAGTTCTGGCCAGAAGTGATCAATTCCTTTGGATTTCTCCCTAACAAATTTCTTTTGATGTCAGAAAGAAAAAGGAAACCCACTCCTACACATACTTATTAACATTTTTGCCTAGTACACTGGTTACTCTTTAGAAACTGAGGCTATCCTCAGCAACCTACTTTTTCCAAAAAAAAAAAAAAATCACTTTGGAACCAAAAACTAATCCATACTAACTTCTAAATGAACTTATATTAGTAGCTGAGCAAAATGTTTTTAAAACAATTTAAAACATATTTAGTCATAAATTTCATTATTGACAAATTAGAAGAGGCAGTATTTTGTAGGTGATAATGTGCCATCTTTACAAATCGATAACAATTATAATTTTTATAGTGTTTTAAGGTTTTCAAAATGCATTACAATAATTTTTTTTTTTATAGCAAACCTGGGAAGCAGATGCTATTATTATCCCCATTTTTAGATGAGGAAACTGAGATAAAAAGAGGTTAAGTGACTTATTTCCAGCACTCTCTCCATTGGGTCTCCTAGCAGTCACATGTATAGACAGTTCTCAAAAGAACTGGTCAAGCTGTAGATCGGTCCATCATTAAGCAGAACAATGTGGAACTAAAACCTAGAAGTCACTAAACAGTGCATACCCAGTAATACCACTGCTAGACATAAGCCTCCAAAAAAGATAAAAGACAAAGGAAAGGGGCCCATCTGTGAATATATATATATATATGTACATATAATTGCAGCACTTTTTCTTGTAATTACAATTGAAAACTTGGGGGGTTTTCTATCTGGGAAAGACTCACTAAACTGGGAATATTTGTAAAAACCAATGCAAAGTTAATATGAATAGAACCAAGAGAACAATTCTTACAATTGCAACATTGTAAAGAAAAGCCATTGAAAAAAGTTCTTGAAAACTTCAATTATTACAGTGACGAACCACAATCAAAGGACTAGTGATGAAGTGTGAGAAAGAAAGAGACAGAGAAAGAAAGGAAGAAGACAGACAGACATACAGAGAGAAAGAAGAGAGAGCCTGAGACAGACCAGGACAGACAGAGAACAATGTATTTATTAAGCACTGAGCGCCAGACTCTGATAAGTGATGAGGTTGCAATTTGAATAAACAAGGTAGTCTTTTCCATTGAGCTCACATTCTAACGGGGAATATACAAGACAATCAAGGGATCCAATGTGTGAATTTGTTTTTCTTAGCTATGCCTATTTGTTAAAAAGGGTGGAGGTGGGGGAAGGGAGAAAGGGAGACAAGGGGGGTAGTGTTAATGCAAAAAGAATGGAAAAGAATGTTTATCAAAGGTACACATAATATCCAGTGTGGTGTCGTTTGATGATGAAGAATTAAACAATCTGTCAAAATCTTGTGAATTCAATGCTAAATCATTTTTAAAATAATTGCAACAAAAAAGACATATATTTTGCACATAAGCTATTTAGAGATGTAAAAAAATGGCAATAACTTCTGTAGAAATCATTTGATGTCATCATTGTACTTTGCCCCAGTTAATTTCTACCTAATTTCACTTTGTTTCAAGGGAAGCTTGTATTGGGGAGGAGTCATTGAGAAATTACAGTGATAAAAATATTGTTAATATGATTTCACAGAGAAGATAGCATTTTACCTGAGCGTGGAAACATATGTGCAGTTTCAGTAATCATTACCCCATAAAGGCAAGGAGGATATTCCAGAATTTGAAGAATACAACACATATTCCAATTTGGCTAGTGCATGGGGTATGCTTGTGGGAGTAAGGGAATGTAGGTCTGGAAAGGTAAGTGCATGCCATATCATTGGCTTTGAAAGCCAACCTAAGAAGTTAGGGCTTTATTTAGTAGACAGTGGGGAGTCATTTAACATTTTGAATGGAGAAGTTACTGAAATCAGTATGTTGCTTCAGGAAAATAAATTTAGGAACAATGTTCCATGTCAACTAGAAGGGATATGATTATGATATAATTTGAAATACATGTGTTAGGTGCGTACTGTGTTCTAGTCTCTGTGCTTAAGCATTGGGGATACATATAAGAAAAAGGAAAAACAGTCCTTGCCTTTAAGGAATTTACAATATAATGGGACAAAATAATATACAGAAGGATGCTGAAAAGGGAGAAGCATCATGAAGATGATGGTAGAATCAAAACCAAACAGAGTGACTGGTTGCAAATGAAGAGAAGGCTGGGATGTTAAGCCTCTCTATAAAAGAAGGCTACGGGAAGAATTTGGGGCTCTTCCCTCCAGCCCTTCAGTGAGAGGGCTGGAAGCAACCAAGGGTATTGATAAGGTGTGAGTAGCAAAGATGAAGCAATCGAAAGTGGAAAAACAATGAAAGATAATGGCAAATTAGGAAGCAAATTTAAAAGTCCAGACAAGAAGCAAATACTTATGCTAGGGTAGTAGTGAATTTGAGAATGAAGTTAATATAAAAAGCACTTTAGTTGTCTCTGTTAAAGTTTTCCTAGATATCTGAATTTTGAGTGACTATTTCATTAGCTGATCTGGGGAAGATGTGTAGGAGGGATGTATCTTTTATGTTTTTGTCATTGCTGTAGGTTGATCATAAAAAATGAAGGCCCTTTTCTTATATCCTTTCTTTGTTCGTTGTTGTTCAATAAAGAAGAATGCTAGCAGTATACCACTCCAGTGACATGACAGTGTATTCATTGACTTGAGCTCCTACAGAAGAAAATACATTAGTCAACTACTAATTATAATAATAGCCAAGCAATAGTCCACTGGGAGAGGAAAAGAGGGATTTATGATTAGTTTGCCAATATCTATTGTGGACATGTCTCAAAGTAGTTTCAAGCCTTAAATTCTGACTGATTATTGGACATTATATACAAAGCTACCCAGAATTCCCAATTATATTCTACTTGATTTGAAAAGAAGATTCTTCATGTTTGCTACATAGTTTTAATGCTTAAAAAATAGCATAGCAATAAAATAATGCTGATTTATGGGAATTCAGTATTATAAAAGTGTCACAGTTTATTATGTGTATGTAGAATCAGTCTAAATCTCTGACTCACCATAGAGGCTTCAGGCCTGTGCCTCTACCCTATGTTTCCTCCTTTTTCCAGAAAAGGAGAGAACTATTTATGCTTAAACACCAAAGACTATGTTGTTTGTGAATTTGGTTGGGGGATTACCCCAATCACTTTAGACTTTTTCTTCTGCATAGCACTTGGCCTCCAACTTAGAGGCAGTGTAGGTGAATGGAAATGGGACTAGTTCAGTGGATGTGAAATGTGAACTCAGAAGACCTGAGTTCACATTGCCTTCTGACATTTAGCTGGGTTTAATTGAGCAGGGTCGCTTTACTTCACTATCTATCCTCAGTTTCTTAATCTATAAAATGAGAGCGTTACTTTACCTGTCTAAGTCAGGTCTAGAACTGTAAGTTCTAGAAACTATCTGATGTTGGTTATACAAGTATTTTTACACCCACTTTACAAATGAAATAATGGACGTTCTGAGAAGCTGTAATTTGTTTATTGTCACTCATCTATTCCCTCAATCAATAAGCATTTATTGACTCAGTTTAATGTCTAAGAAGATTTGAACATGGTCTCCTGACTCCAAGACAGATATTCTTTGGACTTTACACTATTTTCATCATTCTAACCCTATTGCATACCCCTCAGTTTATGCTACATAGGCAGTTCCCTATATTATCACATGTAGGAATGACTCAACTCCTCGAGGCTATGAAAAATTCAAGGGCATCTAGGAGAATACTAAGTACTTGCTCCCTGTGTCAACACAGAGTTAGAGCTGGTTAATGGCTTTAGAGTCAGTATAATTAAAACAAAGCAAAACACTACAAGAGGGTGATTAGGAACCCAAGAGTCCAATCTCAGTTTCACCTTTGAGACTTTAGTCTTGCTTCACCCTTCTGGACCTCTGATCCTATAAAATAAGGGCTCTGCCTAGTTCAAGAGTTCTTCATTGTGAAACAAGGACAAAGTGAAAGGTCAGTGGAACTCAGCTAAATTTGGGAGAGAAAAGCAGTCCAGCCAAACTGCCTCCAGGGCAAGGAAGCAGCAGAAGCAGCAGCTCTGCAGCTGCCTCCACGTGACTTCTTCAGAAGCTCCCTGCCTGCAGACTGCAGGGAGGCCAAGTGACAATTCAGAGGCTAAGTGTTCTTGTGCTGAGTGGCCTGGATCTGGATCGCGGTCTTGTGTGGTGGTCCTGGGGTGTGTTTTCAGTGAGCCAAAGCTGGTGGGGGCTGCAGCGGCCTCCTAATAGCTCTGGCAGCTGCAAAAACCCCAGCAATTTGGGACAGAGCTTTCCCTTCTGGAAGCAGAGTTCCACAGAGCTAAAAAGTCAGGTAACTGACTGGCAACATGAGCAGGCAAAGGAAGCAAAATAAGAACAGTAGTGGACCTTTTTGGAAGTAGATGATTTTATGAGAAATCATGATACTATTAAACAGGTCCAAACAAATGAAAAAATGGAAGGCAATCTGAAATATCTCCTTGAAAAAACCACTGACCCAGAAAATAGATCCAGGAGAGAAAATTTAAAAATTATTGGACTACCTAAAAACCATGATCAAAAAAAGAACTTAGAAAGCATCCTTCAAGAAATTCTCAAGGAAAATTGCCCTGATATTTTAGAACCAGAGGGCAAAATAGAACTTGAAAGAATTCACCAATCACCTCTTGAAAAAGATCCCAAAAAGAAAACTCCTAGGAATGTTATAGCCAGGTTCCAGAGTCCCCAGATCAAGGAGAAAATACTAAAAGCTGCCAAGAAGAAACAATTTGAATACTGTGGAAACAC
>JAQQSU010007718.1:0-13140 GCA_028627135.1 Pseudochirops cupreus
CAAGCCTGGCGCCACAGGCTCCACATGACCACATTCAGCCTATTAGGGAACAGAGTATACTTTCAAATATCCAAGGGTCCTCAGTCACGTAGACACTTTAGCAAAGGGCCTAGGGGCAGGGAAGATCTTCAGATTCCCATAACATGGTGGTAGCACAATCCTGCAAGAAGCCAGACACAGTTAGGAGAAAGGAGGCTACCACCCTACTGCCCATGCATACATGGGATGTTTGGGGTGCTCCAGGAGGACCAGCGCCTCTGGGGTGAGGCAGGATAGGACTGCCCATCCACCTCTATCATCCACATGGCACTCAGTGCTCACCTATGACTCCAAGAAACTGGAGCATGCACAGCGGCCACACCCTGGTAAGACTGTCTCAGCAGAAGGGCTAAACCAGACTGTGACAGTAATCAACAGACCTCCAACCTAGCAGTGAGTTAGGGTGTGTCTACCCCAGGCACATGGGGACTTCCCCCTGAAGAATAGGGGGACGAGAAGAGTGTGTTTCAATGGCCATGGAGGTGGTGTATTGTGGAGTACTTGGAGCTTGCTCAGACATGGAATACAATAAGGTCACCCACTGCAGCCAGGACCATCCCCCATCCCCCTGACTTTGGTTTTGCCACTGAACTTTGACGACTCTAGAAGAGAGGGTGAGGCTGACGACTTCGCACAGCTCTGATTCAAACCAATTCATGAGCAAGTCAAGATATCGCCGAGTAATGTCAATGGTCCTCTTTGAAATCGAAGAATGAACAGCAGCTCACATGCATGTTTGTCTCATTGAGGAGATTGCCCCCAAACACATCTCTGACCCCAAAGAGCTTGGGAAGGGCTACCTTTGGATGATCCCTCTGCAGCTCCAGGACCTTGTCTTCTGAGACAAGAGAAACAGGCTTTAGGAGATGATCGGAGCAGAAGGTTCGGAGGCAGGCCACCAACTGTGCCCGTCTTCCCAGGGACCAAGGCTTCCCCTGCAGGTGCTCGTCTGTCCACAGACCCTGCAATCTAACACACTGCTTCATCCGCAAGTGTTTCCAGAAATCTGAATCTTAACCACAGGGAGGCCAGGAGTTCCCAGGCACAGAGGAGCCTGCCACAGAGATCTTCTACTGCTCCTGGGCTCAGACATGGTAATTCTATCAACAAGGACGCATAGACTTATACTTTGATGGCTCCAAGCTGGATAAAGACTTTGGGATGTGCTGCTTATGTACATACAGGTAGAAGCACAAGATCACATGTGTATGCCCTTCACACACATACACACATCTAGGCACAGACATATGCAATGCATCCACAGACATGATTGATATATACATCCACATCTATGTACATGCAAATGATGTCTATACATAACACACATAACTCCTACATGTACACAACACACATTTGGTGTTGTTCCATTGTTTCAATCCTGTCTGACACCCCGTGATGCCATTGGGACTTTTCTTGGCAGAGATACTGCAGTGGTTTGCCATTTTCTTTTCCAGCTTATTTTACAGATGAGGAAACTGAGGCAAACTGGGTGAAGTGACTTGCCCAGGGTCACACAGCTAGTAAGTGTCTAAGGCCAGATTTGAACTCAAATTTCCCTGGTTCCAGGCACTGTGCTCTATCCACTGTACCACCCAGCTGCCCTCAACACACCCACACCCACACACACTCCCCATGCACAGAAACACTACATGTAGACACAATACACACCTGTACACACACACAGGCATGTACATATATAATATGCACAGACTTACATGTATATATAAAACAATGCACACACATAAATACGTATATACACATACAGAACATACATGTGAGCACACATACCACACAACATGCACTCTTGGGCATGCATTCTACACCCAAACACGTCTCAGCATTCTGGCTCAAAAATACCTAGAAAGGCAGAGGAGGCAAGTGTTAAGCCTTGAGCAGAAGCTTAAAATTAAATAAAGTCTTTTGAAAGAAACAAGAGACTGTGATAAATCCTGAAAAAATGGCATAAAGGAACCAGCCCTGGCCCAGTGGAGCTGATGCTGTGATCACAGAGGAACCTCCATGGCTGGCAGTGCCAGCCGGCCGGGCTGACCCCATCCCCCACAAGCCTGGTGGTTTTTAGCACGTGATCTTGCCTCATGTGGACTTTAGGAATTCAGAGGTCAGATTATAGGGGAGCTGACTGTATCTAGTTGGGTAGTGAGGGTGTAGGGGTCATGGACGTAAGGAAAGCCCTCACACAGGATACTGCGCGTTGGAACTAGTCCTGATAAGGAGGACTCTGTTGGGTAGAAGAGAGGAGGGGCGGGAGTGCATCCGAGGCAGGTGGGGCAGCCAGTGCCCAAGGGAGATGAAGTGTTGGGTCTGAGGCCAGGGAGAAGGACAACTTGGCTCAATGGCAGGGTGGGTGAGGGGGAGTAAAGCCTATGAGGCTGGAAAATCCTTAGGCCAGGTTGTGAAGGGACTTAAAAGCAACCTGAGGAATATACCTTTTATTGCAGAGGCAATGAATAGAGAATCACTGGGGTCAGGCTGAGTAGGAGAAACCAGTCAAGAGAAGGGTTGGGGGAGTGTCTGCTTTGGTTAGCTAAATGTTGGGGTTCCCTTAGAGTTAATTAGATTCTCTTGGTTTTTTTCCACCTTTGTTGAAAATGTTTCCCAAGTATATATTGGGAATCTTTCAATTGGGGATCTTTCAAAGGTGTCCCTGCATCAGTGTATAACAATGTGGGTGTCAGCAGATAGAAGGCCAGAACACTGGGCTGCAGGAACACTGGCCCCAGGACACCTACAGAGTGACTTTCTTGAAAAAAAAAATCCCTGATACCCAGGTGCTTCTTAGGGTCATAGGAGTCCCTCCTCTTTTCCTTTCTTTTCTTTCACTGAATTATATGAAAGAAGGGATCATCTGAATTCCTCTTTCTACAGAGCAGGAAACTGAGGTCTAAGGGCCTAAGGGACTGGTCCCTCTATTTAACCCCTTGATCCCACCGAGAGCTGCCTGCTTCCTTGTTTCTTTCTCTTTGAAGTGAAGTCCAGGCAAGGCATAACTTAACTGCTTACTTTCTGGATTGATCTAGGTTAATCAAAGTTCTAGAGCAGTGGTTCTCAACCTGTGGGTCATGACCCCTTTGGGGGTTGAATGACCCTTTCACAGGGGTCACAGGGGTCGCCTATGACCATTGGAACACACATATTTCCCATGGTCTTGGGAAGCGAGACACTGCTCCTCCATCCTCTCCAGGCCAGTCCGCCCACATGCAGATACGCCCACATGAGTATTAAAGGGTCATGCATAAGAAAGGTTGAGAACCACCGTTCTAGAGTTTTAGTACAAGGAAATAGTGTGTCTTAAGGCTCATGGTTCCTAAATGATGCTTCCCTAAAGCACTGGATCTGAAATGATTGAATGGTGGTCTAGGTGCAATTCCATTACAAGCACTGATTGATTACTGACCTGTGGTGCTGGGTTTCGCGCTGCGGAGATGGACCAGACTCAAGTGGCCCCATTTTCACAGAGCTTTCGCGGACAGTGTCTGTCGGGAGGCGTTTCTGACAGAAATACAAAGCATAGACAAAGTAATTTCCGGAAAGAAGGACGGAGTGTGGATCTCTCTGACACATTGTATCTCTAAAAAGCCGCTGGGTCTCCCAGCTCAGAGCCCATTGGGCAGGCTAGCTGAAGGGCGGCAGGACCCGCAGCCTGGCCCTCTTGGGCTGCCCTGCCTCCTCCCCTTCCTCCCCTCCTCCCTTCTTCTCTCCTCTTCCCTCTGTCCCTCCCCTTCCCAGAGGGCCAGGTGGGGGGGCGGGGAGAGGGGGGAGGAGGAGTTCCAGGCTCAGCCTCTGATGCCACGGTCTCCACGGCAACACCCCCGGGCCAATCCAACCGACAATAGGCAGCTCCCCCTGGGCTGGGGCTGCTTGCTGGGCTGCTGCTACTTAGGCGGTTTGAATCCTTCCCAGAGCCCAGGTTCTAATGGCCATTGGGCAGGCGCTGTCTGAAGCTGTGCTGGATGACTAGTGCCAAGATCAAGGAGAGACCACCCAAGGAGACTACGGGGCTAGGCATGGAGCACCTCTTTGTGGAGGAGGTGGCGGCCTCTCTGGTCCGAGAATTTCTCTACAGAAAGGTAATTTCTGTGCCTGAGGGATGTCCCCCAGCCCACCCCCACCCTGCGGGGCGCCCAGCTCCTGGCAGCACCCAGCCCTGAGAGCTACAGGTGGGTGTGCTGGGGGGCACGGGTGCGGGGCCAGGGAGCTCAGTAAGCAGGGCTCGGCCAGGCCGAGCTGGCCAGGGAAGCAGGGATCTGGGCCTGGCCACTTTGGAAGGCTTCCTGCAACTTCCCAACAAAGCCCCTGCCCACCGGGATTGCCTGCGAGGAGGCTGGACTACATCTCCCGTGAGGCACTTCTTTAAACAGGGATTTCCTCCACTCACTAAGCTATGGAGGGTGCCTTCCTGGCTCAGAGCTCTCTGCCGGCCCTCCCCTGGGCCTCCAGGAAGCAGGAGCAGCCACATGGTGGCCCCTCTTTAGACTCAGGCTCCCAAGAAAGGAACCTTCTATCTTGGAGTCAGATGAGGGGCTGCCCCTCTACTCACCCTCAAGAGGGCAGGATGCAGGCCTGCGCTGTGGCCAAGTCTGTCTGCTGGCTATAAATGCAGAGATCATGAGCCTCAGAAGTCTGCAGTCTCGGGGCTCCCCCGAGGGTTAGGAGAGTCTGTTAACCCTGCTTTCTCAAGAGGAAACCCCTGTCTCCAGCCTCCTCCTCACCCTCTCAAGCCCTCCCCCTTTCCCTTGTCTCACCCAAAGTCCCATAAAGTCAGAAGGAGCTCTGTACAATGCTCTCACAGCACCTTGGCCAAGCATCCCTGGGTAGCAGCTCATTGCTGCCACAGCCCCTGGGCAGCACCTTTGTGCTGCCTGCCTTCCCGTGACAGCCAAAGCAGCAATGTGGTCACATAAATTGAAGGGCAGAAGGCCAAGGTGGTGGCCTGATGATGTCTGCCCTGGGAGGAGACACACATTCAATGCCACTCAATTCAGTAAGCATTTACTGAGTGCCTACTGTGTGCCAGGAATGGTCTGACTTTCCAGACTCTGTTCTCAAGAGTTCCCACTGGGAGAGAGAGGTCTGGGATGGGGGGAGGAGGAGGGACTCCTGCTGGCAGGAAGACCTAGGCTCAGGTCCTGTTTCTGCTGCATAAACAGATGATACTGAGGCCTCCCGAGAAAAGGTGCTGGCTCTGGAGTCTTAGCATATGGGTTTGGCTCCAGGCTCTAGATACTAGCTGTGTGACCTTGGGGAAAGTCTCTGCAAAGAGCCCCAGTTTCCTCATCTGTAAAATAAGAGAGGTGGATTCAGTGACCTTGGAATCCAATGATAAGCTGAAGATTGTTCAAGAAGGGTGACCAGCATTGTGAAGGGACCTGAAACCATGTTATAGGAAGATGGGTTTCAAGCTTGGGATACTTAGTCTTGAGGAAGACACGGTCATTCATGGTTTTTGGTTGTTTGAAGGGCTTGGCATGTTCAGCTTGGCCGAGACACATTCTGTTCTTTAAGGGAGGGAAGAACCAGGACCAAAAGGAAGAAGAGGCTGGGAAACACATTTCAGCTCTAGAGAATTCAGTACCATCTTTATTAAGGTGTCAAAGATTGTGCTTACAAAGATGAAAAATATGGCACCCTCAAGATTCTAAGGAGACTGTTCTCAACAATGAGAATCATTCAACAATGGAATGGGCTGCCTTCATAGATCGTGAGTGTCCTGGCAGTGCGATTTTCTTCTTCCTTCCTTCCTTCCTTCTTTTCTTCCTTCCTTTCCTCCCTCCCTCCCTTCTTTCTTTCTTTCTTTCTCTTTCTCCTCCTTCTTCTCTTCTCCTTCTTTTTCTCCTCCTCCTCTTCCTCTTCCTCCTCCTCCTCTTCCTCTTCTTTCTTCTTTTTCTCTCTATCTTGCTGAGGCTAGAAGTGCAGAGTCTACTCCCAGTCTCCGACCCTGTCTGCTTGTCATAGGACCTTCAACCTGCTTGATTTTGGCCTAGGGCTGGTTTGTTCCATCCTTTGGCAGCCAGGGCCTGGCTCCTGGGGGCTCATCATATTAAAGTTGAAGTTAGTGTAGATCCCTACTTGGCTTAGCCTGTGGACTTTCAGATCACCTGAGTTCAGGCAATCAGCCAGCCTCAGCCTCCTTGGTTGTAGTGGGATTCTTTAGGTGGAGGCAATATCCTCATGTTGTGGTCAGAGCCTTGGAGGTCCTTGCATCAGATCAGGGTTGGATCTTTCCAGTTTTGACTTTCAGGGTGCTTCTATGGCACTCTTAATATTTCATGGCTATCAGTGGAATACACTCCATGACTGAACCATTGGGCACACAGACATTTTTCTTCATACATGGCACAGATTCTCATGAGGTTTCTCATGCTCAAGTCATTACTTGGCAATGTGCTACAGCCTTGGGCACCCACTGTGTACCTTCCTATGGCCCTTTGGGGCAGCTGGGATTTGGATTCTTCTGAGATGGGAGTTATGCTCCCAAAGACTATTAGTGCTGAAAAGATGAGCAGGTGTGCAAAGGAAGGGTTATATATTCCCCCCAAATTTGATCCAGTCCCATTTCCTCTGATTTTATTCTGGATCAACTTACTGTACTTGTGCATGGTTGCTCCAAGACACACACACACACACGTGCACACACACACACACACACACACACACACATACTCTTTGACATACATAGTACATTTTCTATCTGTCTATCTATCTATCTATCTATCTATCTATCTATCTATCTATCTATCCTGAATACACAGATTGGTGAATTAACACACTCAGTAAGATGCCTACTGAGTCCATTATCGGGCAATATGCATTCTTCATGCACTGATTTTATCAGAATAAGTCACCTCTTTGGAGTGGCCCTGTTGGGGAAGCTGGATTATCAATCAGCACAGTATCATCTACAAACAGGGGTGTCTGGGGACTGCCCCACATGGAGGGACCTCTATTTTATTGGGATTTTGTACAGAACGTCTTCCAGGGGTCTGGTAAACCCTTTGGATGGGTGTATGTCTTCTTGCTTCATGCCTCTCTTTGTATTAATACTCAGAACATCCTAGAACGATTATCTCTGTGGTTGGGTCTGCCATGAAATCTTGTAACATCTTAACCCAAAAGGAGAGTCCCCAAGTTTTGTCTTTGTTCCACTGAGTCAAAAGGCCTTTTTTTCAATCCCCAAAGACAGTAACTTATATTCTCTACACCTGTCAGTTGGCTGTGGACCTATGCATTTGCGGGGTAATGTAGACAATCAATGTGTCTATCTTTTCCCTTCTCATGTCTCCAGTAAGGATGCCATGTAGAGACTGTTCTCACAATGATTTAAAAATTTTTTGGGGGGGGGGAGTATGGTTTGAGTTCTGAGTTGTCTCCCTCCTAACGCCACGTTGGAGAAGGCCAGCATTTGATACAGATGTATACGTGGGACCACACAGTACATATTTCCATATGTAGTTCTCTCTCTGGAGGTGGAGAGCATCTTCCTTCCTAGGTCCTTTGTAGCTGATTTGAATGCTGATATCACTCAGAAGAGCTGAATCCTTCACAGTTATTCTTCAGACGATATCGCTGTCACTGTGTACAGTACAATGTTCTCTTGGTTATGTTCACTTCACTTGTCATTATTTCATGCAAGTCTTTCCATGTGTTTCTAAAACCAACCTGCTCATCATTTCTTACAGCATGGTAGTATTCCATCACAATCACATATCATAACTTGGTCAGCCATTCCCCAGTGGGTGGGCATCCCCTCAATTTCCAATTCTTTGCAATGACAAAGAGACTGGCTACAAATAGTTTAGAGGATAGGTCTTTTCCTTTTTCCTTAATCACCTTGGGAAACAGATGTAACAATGGCATTGCTGGGTCAAAGGGCATCCCAGTTCTATGACTCTGGGCATATTCCAGATTGCTCTCTAAAATGGTTGGAATGGTTCACTACTCCACCAACATTGTGTTAGTGCCCCTATTTTCCACATCCCCTCCAAGTCTGTCATTTTGCTTTTCTGTCATATTGGCCAATCTGATAGGCGTGAAGTAGAACTTCAGAGTTGTTTTGATTTGCTTTTCTCTAATCAGTAATGTAGAGCATTTTTTTATATGACTGCAGTTCTGATTTTTCTTCCAAAAATTTCCTGTTCATAGCCTTTGGACATTTATCAGCTGTGCAATGCCTTATGTCCTTACAAATCTGACTCAGTTCTCTATATTTTAGAGATATGAGGCCTTAACCAAAAAAAAACTGCTTATAAACCCCCTCCCCCCCGTTTTCTGCTTTCCTCCTAATTTTGTCTATGATGGTTTTATTTGTACACCTCCTTTTTAACTTAATATAGCCAAAATTATCTATTCCATATTCCACAATGCTCTCTGGTTTATTCATAAATTCTTCTCTTATCCATAAGTCTGATAGGGAATGTGTTCCAAGCCTTCCTAATTTACTCCTGATATTTCCCTTTCTGTCTAAGTCATGTATCTATTTTGACCTTATCTTGGTGAATGCTATAAAATACAGTCTATTCCTAGTTTCTGCCAGACTGCTTTCTAGCTTTCCCAGCCATTTTGGCTTCTCCTTCCTATTTCTCAGCCAGGACCAGTTTTGACAATCACTGTCTTAGAATACAGCTTACCATCCGGCACTATTGGATCTCCTTCTTTTCCATTGATGCCTTGGATATTCTCCGTCTTTTGTTCGTCTAAACGAATTTTGTTATTATACTTTTCTAGCTCAATAAAATATGTTTTGGGAGTTTAACTGGGATGGTACTGAATCTGAGTAAGTGTATTATGTATACATATATATATATATATAATTACATATATATGTAATACTATATATATATTATATATATGTAATTATATATAAAAGTGTATAGAGCTGTCATTTTTGTTACATTGGTTTGGCCTACCCATTAACGGCGAATATTTCTCCCATTATTTAAGTTTGATTTTATTTGTATAAGAAGTTATATATAATTTCTATTTATATTGTATAAAAAATTTATGTTGTTGCTAGGTGTGTCTCCAAGGCACTTTATATTGTCCATGATTACTTTAAATGAAATACGTCGCACTGTCTTCTCTTGCAGGGCTTTGTTGGTAACATATCGAAGTGCTGATGATTTGTGCGTCTTTGTTTTACATCCTGTTCCTTTGCTGGGATTATTAATTATTTCCATTAAATTTTTTAGTTGAGTCTCTAGGGTTTTCCAAGTGTGTCATTGCACCATCTGACAAATGAGATGCTTCTGTTGCAACGTTGCCCACCTTCAATTTCTCTTTCTTTTCTTACTGCTGCAGCTAACATCTCTGGCACAGTATTGAATACTGTTGGGGATGATGGGCATCCTTGCTTTACCCCTGATGTTACTGGGAAGGCTTCTCTCCCCCTCACAGATAATGCTGGCTGACGGTTTTAGGCAGACACTTCTCATCATTTTGAGGAAAAATCCATTTACACCTCTGTTTTCAAGCATTTTTAATATGAAGGAGTGTGGTATTTGGTCAAAAGCTCTTTCTGCATCTATTAATATAATCGTATTATTTTTGTCAATTTTGTTATTGATTTAATCCAGTTTGTTGATAGTTTTTTTTGAACCAGCCCTGCTTTCTTGGTATAAATCCCACTCAGTCACAATGTATGATCATATTATATTACTGTGTTCTCCTAGCTAGTATTTTATTTAGAATTTTTGTATCAATACTCATTATTGAAATCAGTCTATAATTTTTCTTTGTCTGATTTTGCTCTTCCTGGTTTAAGTATCAGCACCATATTTGTTTCATAAAAGGAGTTTGGTAGTTTAAAGTAATTTACTTAATATTGGAATTAGTTGACTTTCAAATGTTTGGTAGAATTTACTTATTTTTAAAAAATAATATTTTATTTTTCCCCAATTACATGAAAAAATAATTTTAAACATTCATTCTTTTTTTTATGTTTTGAGTTCCAAATTCTATTATTCCCACTCCCACCCCCTCTCTGAGACAGTAAGCAATCTGATATATATTATGCATATGCAATAATATAAAACATACTAGTCATTTTGTGGAGGGAAACTCAAACAAGAAAGAAAGAAAGAACAAAAGGAAAAAGAAAGAAGTATGTTTCTGTCTGTATTCAGATGCCATCCACCTTTTTTCTGGAGATGGATAGTATTTTTTTATCATAAATCCTTTGGAACTGTTTTGGACTATTGTATTGCTGAGAATAGCTAAGTCATTCACAGTTGATCATCTTACAATATTGCTGTTCCAGTGTACAATGTTCTCCTGGTTCTGTTCACTTCACTTTGCATCAGTTCATATAAGTCTTTTGAGATTTTCCTGAAATCATCCTGCTTATTATTTCTTATAGCATAATAGTGTTCTATCACTGTCATATACCACAACTTGTTCAGCTATTCCTTAATTGATGGGCATTCCCTTGATTTCCAATTCTTAGCCACCACAAAAAAGAGTTGCTATAAATATTTTTTGTACAAATAGGCAGAATTTGTTTCTCTATCCATTTGGTCTTGATGCTTTTTTTCTTAGGAAGCTAATTTATAGCCTGTTGAATTTCTTTTTCTGAAATAGGTTTATTTATTTCCATTAGTCTGAGCGGTTCATATTTTTGTAAGTATTCTTCCATTTCATTTAAATTTTTAAATTTATTGGCAAATATTTAGGCAAAATAACTCCTATTAGGTGCAGCTAGGTGGTTTAGTGGATAGAGTGCTGGACCTGCAGTCAGGAAGACCCAAGTTCAAATCTGGCCTCATCCGCTTTCTAGCTGTGTGACCCTGGGCAAGTCACTTAACCTCTGTTTACCTTAAACCACTGGAGAAGTAAATGGCAAACCATTACAGAATCTCTGCCAAGAAAACCCCAAGGACAGTATGGTCTACAGGGTCATAAAGAGCCAGATAAGGGTGAACAACAACAAAACTCCTGATAAGTGCTTTGATTTCATTTCCATTAGTGGTGTATGCACTCTTCAATTTTGATCCTAATGACTTGGTTTTCTTCTTTTCAAACCATATTAAACAATCGTTTATTTTTGTTGTTTTTCTTTTCACAAAACCAGCTCCTGGTTTTATTTATTAATTCAATGGGCTTCTTACATTTAATTTCATTAATGTCACCTTTAATTTTCAGGATTTTCAATTGTTTTTCCCCCAGTTTTTTTAATTGCATAAATTTCATTGCTCTGCTCTTTCTCTATTTTACTGATGTAAGCATTTAGAGATATAAGTTTTCCTTTGATTACTGCTTTTGCTGCATCTTATAAATTTTGGTATTTTGTCTCATTATTAACATTCTCTTTAATAAAATTATTTAGTATTTCTGTGGTTTGCTCTTTGATTCACTCATTCTTTAAGATTAGGTTATCTGGTCTCCAGTTAATTTTTAACCTCTGTTTCCATGGTCCTTTATTAAATGTAATTTTTATTGCATTATGATCTGGAAAAGATTAATTTAATATTTCTTGCATTTGACCATAAGGTTTTTATGCCCTAATGAATGGTCAGTTTTTGTAAAGTTGCCACAAACCACTGAGAAAAAGCTATATTCTTTTCTATTCCCATTCAGTTCTCTCCAGATGTCTATCGTATCTAGCTTATCTAAGATTTTATTCATTTCTTTGACTTCTTTCTTATTTATTTATTAGATTTATCTAGTTCTAAGAGGGGAAGGCTGAAGTCCCCCACTATTATAGTTATCTATGTCCTTCTGTAATTAATTTACTTTTTCCTTTATAAATTTGGTTGTTGTAGCATTTAGTGTATATATGTTTAGTAGTAATATGACTGCTTTATCTATGGTACCTTTTTACATTATGTAGTTTCCCTGCTTATCTCTTTTAATTAAATGTATTTTAGCTTTAACTTTGTCTGAGATCATCATTGTTATCCCTGCTTTTTTTTAACATCAGCTGGAGAATACTAAATTCTACTCCAGGCCTTTATGTTTACTCTATGTGTATCTCTTGTTTTAAAATGTAAACAACATATTGTTGGGTTCTGGTTTTTGAGCCATTCTGCTGTCTGTTTCCATTTGATGGGAGAGTTAATCCCATTCACATTCAAAGTTATAATTATTATTTGTGCAGTTCTCTCCATCTTATTTTCCCCACTATTCATCCTTCTCATCCTTCTCTCTCTCTCTCTCAATTTACTTCTGACCACTGCTTCCCTAACCCACACACCCTTCTGAGTCCCTCCATTATCCTATCCCCTCACTCTCCTATTTCTCTGTAAGTTAAAAGGACTTTTATACCCTTCTAGATGCATATGTTATTCCCTCTTTAACCCAGTTCTGATGTGAAAAGGGTTCTTGTGCTATTCACCTTCTATCCCATCTTCCTCTTCATTGTAAAAATTCTTACATTTACACCTCTTTTGCATTAAATAATTTGTTCTATTTTACCTCTCCCTACCCAATTTTATTTTTTTAAGATCCCGCCATAATCAACTCAAGCCTTTTATCTATGTATGCTCTTTCTAACTACCCTAGTAAGAGTTACAGATATCCTTTCCCCATATAAGAAGAAAACTGTTTATCCTTATTAAATATCTTAGGACTAGTCTTTCATGTTTACCTCTTATATTTCTCCTGGTTCTTGTATTTGTAAATCAAATTTTCTATTCAATTCTGGTATTTTCCTCAAGAATATCTGGAAGTCCATTAAATATCCATTTTTTTCCTTGAAGAATTACAATCGACTTTGCTGGGTAGGTTATTCTTGGTTGCAAACCCAGCTCCTTTGCTCTGTAGAATATCATATTCCGCACCCCTTAGTATTTCAATATAGAAGCTACTAAGTCTCATGTTATCCTGATTATAGCCCCACAATATCTGGATTGTCTTTTTTCTAGTTGCTTATAATATTTTTCTCTTCGACCCAGTGTAATAGTAATCTGTTTAGCAGGATACTTAGCACTTAGTACTAAGTGCTAAGTGTAGACAGGGCAAACCCTGTCCCACTGTTGAGAAGGCATGAACTCCCCTGTTGATGTGGAAGAAGGGGATTGGCTGAGGTGTGTATATAACCAAGAATTCCAGAGACAGACAGACAGAATTGGAATGTTGCTCTGGGTGAAG
>JAQQSU010007719.1:0-13139 GCA_028627135.1 Pseudochirops cupreus
TAGGAGAGAATAGACTGGGGGAGGGGGGAAACACTAGGATGGCTGTTTTGGGGTGGTGGGCGGGGGAAAGACGGGGAGAAAATATGTAACTCAAAAAAAATTTAATGAAATAAATTTTTAAAAAAATTTTAAAAAATTAAAAAAAAATTAAAAAAAAAAAGAACAGCTCTTCACTCCCCTGCCCAGTTAGATGATTAAAAGGCTAATGGTTTGATTGAAAGTGTAAGAGAAGCAATAATTGCATATTCCTATCTCTAATGGGTTGATACCCCTTTGTTTCCAGCAGAATAGACACTTAATAAAAATTTTTCAGGTTCATGATTTTTATCATACCAAAAGTTTCATCAGTGATTTTAATCCTAAATCGTGGATGTGATCACGTTCAGGTTACTGGAAAGAAATATAGTACAGAGGGGAAAACAAATGATTTTTAGGTCACTTCTGTAAAGAGTACCAGGATAAAGCAGAAATTCTCTGACTTTAGAGCATCACCCAAGCCAGGAAATATTTACTTGATGAAACTCCTGCCACTGAATCTTTGCATAGGTTGTCCCTCATTGCTGTACTAGATTCTTTCATTTTCTCTGCCTCTCAGAAATCCTAGATTCTTTCAAAGCTCAGCTTAAGTTCTACCTCCTGCATGAAGCCTTTTCTTCATACCCAAAGTCTAGCATCCATCTCCTCCCAAATCTCCTTCTAGTAAATTTGTATCTATTTTGCATTTTTATATGTATAAACGTTGTTTTGTATGGGACATATACATATTTTTATTTATTATATTTCTCATTTATGGAATAAAATAAGCATTTCCAGAACAGTATAATAAAAAAGATGAATACACAGGAAAGTGCAAATCTATTATTTATTCTTCTTAAATATATACTAAAACATCACATAAATTTACCTTTTTTTCTTCCCTCCTCTTCTCCCCCACTTTAGAGATGGTTATCATTAAATACACACACGTGTATATATCTATATCTACATATATCTATATCTATCTATCTTTACATTCATATACATAAACACAGAAACATTCTTTTTTTAAAATTTTGTTTTTTGGAGGGCAATTAGGGTTAACTGACTTGCCTAAGGTCACATGGATAGTTTTTGTGTTAAGCGTCTGAGGCCAGATTTGAACTCATGTCCTCCTGACTCCAGGGCCAGTGCTCTATTCACTGAGCTACGTAGCTGTCCCACACAGAAACATTCTATACAGACTTCTATTTGTTAGTTCTTTCTTTGGATTCAGATAGCATCTTTTTAAAATATGTTCTTTATAAGTTAATTTTGATGTTTATAATAATCAAAATGACTTATTTGCTCCAAGTCACTTTTAAAACAATATTGCTCTTACTGTATACAATATTCTCTTGGTTCTGTTCATTTTGTTCTTCATTATTTAGTGCAAGTCTTTCCATGTTTTTCTAAGATTATTGAGCCCATCATTTCTTGTAGAGCAGTAGTATTCCATCACAATCATATACTACAACTTGTTCAGTCATTCCCAAATATATGGGGATCCTACAATTTCCAGTTCTTTGCCACAACAAAAAGAGCTGCTACAAATATTTTAGAACTTCTTTAGGAAAGACAGTGCTGCATTTTTTTTGAATCCTTGGCACTTAGCACAACTTCTGCATATACTTAGTGCTAAATAAATGCTTCTCATTTCGTTAAAATGGGCATAGATGCAGTGATATGTAAAATCAAAGAATCTTGGTTTTGGAAAGGACCCAAGAAGCCATGTAGTCAAACCTCTACCTGGAGCATGAATCCCCTAACAGGTGCTCATCCATCATTTTAAAGACCTCAGTTTGGAGAGAGGAGATGCAAACTCAATGTTCTATGAGACAGTCAATCTATTGTTGACTGCCTATAATTATTAGTTTGTTCTTCCTTATACTGTGCTGAAATCTATCTTTTCTATACAAATGGAGGTAGTCATTTGTGAGGAAACTGAAGACCTTGATTTTGTCTCCATAACTTTTCTAGAATATAATTACTTAGTTCAAATACTACACACCACACACACCCACACACACACACACACACACACACACATACACACACACACACACACACACATGCACACATACACACACAGTAATTCATATACTTTTGGGCTGTTATATGATAGGATATAGAGTACTGTAGGCTAATGACATTTTTGATGATCATGCATAGAGAATGGCTCTTCAAGTAAAACCCTGTTGAACTTGTGTAATGGTAATGTAATTTGAATTTGAAGACCCCTTTTTGTATTGCCAAGTAGGCAGGTACTTAGCACTTAGTAATTAATCAAACCTCTGTGAAAGAAACAGAAGGTATTACCCCCTGTTCCTGATGTAACAGGAAGGGGTTGGCTGAAACAGGAAGTAGCTAATGCTGTGTGCGTATAAGAAAAGCACCAGAGAGGAACAGTCATAATTTCTTGGGACCAACATCTGGAGGCAGAGCAGCCACAAAAGAGAAATGAGAATCAAGAACTGATTCAGAATTTTCTGAGAACTTGTGGTGGCAAAGCTTCTTCTAAAGAGGAGCCCAGGAGGCTGAAGAGGAGCCCAGGAGCCCCACCCACCCACCCCCCTTCCAGGCTGGACGAGGTGATTCTGATTTTTTGAAGGAGCTGCAGAAGACTGAGGAAGCATAACCAGACGCTAAGACTTTGTGTGTTTCTGCCTTGCATGAGCTTTGAATTCCTGGGAATAGAAATTGTGAAGGATTTGAAATGGACTGGACCCTGTGAACTTCAGTGTGGAGCAGGACTTACATGGAGAGCTGGACAATGAACTGGGAGCTGTCTGCCTTTGAAGCCAGGCAATTGTTCGGTAGATTCAGGCAGGAGTTGCCTGCCTCAGGTCAAGATGAAAAAACCTCTCCATGGGTACTGAGTAGTAATGAAATTGTAGTTTACTAGTGATCTAGGGGTGGAGGGTCGGAGTATTGTCTAATGATTGTACTTAGTGATTAATGATACTTAATAATTGATTGCTGAATAAGTGACTGATTGAGTTAACTTAGTGTGTTTCATGAGTGGAAGACTTTGACTATTGTACTCTGAGATGACTGAATGACTGAGTAAGGAGGCAAATTCAGGATGACTGAATGTACTCAATAACTCTACTTTGTTGAAAACTATGTGGCCATTTTAATGATAAGCTGTTGTGAATACTATATTGTGATTTTCTGTGATAAGTTATAAAGTTGTGAATGCTGTAATTTGACTTTCTGTGAATGTTTTGCTTTGATTTGTTATGGGATAAATAGAATGTTCACTCTACTGTGTAATCAGAACCTTAAAAGCTGTTTTATAGTAGCATTCTTCTGGAAAGCTGCTCGTGCATGACATTATAACTTGTGTCGTAGGTTTTTGTGTATATGTATGGCCTGTGTGCATCCCTTCTCATTGTCTGATTAAACTGTATGTTTTTCTTTAGGTTGCAGTTGTGTTGACAGTTTCTTGTTAGTCAGGGAGGTATAGGATGAAATTCCAGGCACCATCAATCTTTATAGGTTCCAGCTCCTAATGGGCCCTTGTACTACAACCAAATTCTATTTGATTGAAAGTGAGTGGATCAAAGCCATGATTTTGGGCAGAGAATATAAATTCCTTTCTGTAGTGTCATATCAGTAAGCAACAACAATTTTTCAGGCCACATGGACTGTATATTTCTGATTCTTTTTCCACAGTAGAAAACTAACTAGTAGAGAATTAAAATTTTTGAAGGAGAGAGAACAGTGAAGAAAGGAATGATAAATTGATATCATATCTAGTGCTGGCTAGGTGACTCTGGGAATATCAGTTTCATAATGAGGATGATAAATGTACTAAAATGTTGATGATACTTGTACTAATTACACAGTGTTGTAAGGCTTTAAAAAGCTAGTATATTTGAGGTATTTCATTGTAAACATAGCAAAACAATATAAATGTGAATTACTATTATTATTGCTATGATTGAGATAAGGAGTATTATCAATTACTCTCAGCCACTAGGTAGCCCATTGGATAGAGCACCAGGTCTGAAGCCAGGAAGATCTGAGTTCAACTCTGACCTCAGACACTCTCTAGCTATTTCACCCTGGTCAAGTCACTTAACCATGTTTGCCTCAGTATCCACATCTGTAAAATGAGTTGGAAAAGGAAATAGGAAACCATTTTGGTAGCTTTGAAGAAAAACCAACCCAAATGGAGTAATGAAGAGTTGGATATGACTGAACAACAATATCATTTACTATGCCATTACAAGCACAATGGAATCTCAAACAACTAATTTTATGCCATTTATCATAGTCCATTTTTGTACCCATAAAATGTAGGCTTGGTAATATTGATCTTTGCAGCCATCAAAATTAGCCACAGTGAATCAGGAAGACTAAACCTGCTTTTGTCTGAACAAATCATATTTGTGGACATATAGCCAGCATTCTGAATCTACCAGAATTCCTTCAAAATTTCATTCTCTATCAATTTGAGGTTTTGCAACAGTCAAAATGCCTAAGCAAGAAGGCAAGTTAGAAGAAAGGGAATCATCCTGGTTACTTTCTGTGTGGACTTAGGATACTCAAAAACCCAGCATGTGCATAGAGATACATAAAGAGGATTCTTTGCTCTAATTCTCACTCTTTGTGACCCCATTTTGAGGTTTTCTTGGCAAAAATACTGTAGTATTTTGCCATTTCCTTCTCTAGTTCATTTTACAGATAAGGAAACTAAGATAAATAGAGTTAAATGACTTGCCCAGGGGCACAGGGCTAGTAAGAGTCTGTAAGAGGGCTAGTAAGAGGGCTAGTAAGCCACATTGGAAACCAGGTCTTCCTAACTCTAAGCTTAGTACTCTATTCACCAGCTGCCGCATAGAAAATCCTACACACCTTCTGAGCTACTGGTGAATGCCAGAATTGAAATAAAGCACTTTGAACCATAGTGTTAGTAAGTCACATTTACATAGTACTTTAGAACTAACAGATATTCCTCCTTAAAGAAACTGAGTGAAATAAGTACTACTCAGATCTCACAAATAATTCTGATTAAATATTCTAAAATTAAATGTTTGACTGAGGAATTGAGTGACTAGAATAAAGTCCAAATACACAAATTTATGCAACCCAGTGATTCAGAAGTTAAATTATAACTCTACCTTCTCTTAAATTCTATATGACATTATACTACTCATTTTGATACTTAAAACTGTTATATTGCCTAACACTGGGTTTTATTCTTGTTTAAATGTGTGTTGATCAAGGAAGAGGGATTAAAGGAGAAGTAGAAGAGGGAAGGGGATAAAGGAGAAAAAAGAGAGGGAAAGAGAAGAGAAGAGAGCAAAGAAGAGAGAAGAGAAGAGAAGAGAAGAGAAGAGAAGAGAAGAGGGGATCCCAAAATGGATAGTAAGCTTGTAGAGAGCAGAAATTCTATTTTGAATTTTATTTGCATCTCAATCAGCATTTAATGCACTGCTTTACAGATAACATGCACTAAATCAATAGGTTCATAAATTTAGAACTGGAAGAAAAATGATAAATCATCTAGTATAATCTTCTAATTTTAAAGATGAGGAAAGTTTTTTTAAAACTATATTTTATATAGTTTATTAAATGTTTCCCAATTACATGTAAAAATTTAATTATCTTTTTGAATTTTAAATTCACTCCCTCCCTTCAGTCCCTTCTGATTATACATATGAAGTTATACAAAATGTATTTCCATATTATCCATGTTGTAAAAGAAAACAGAGACAAAAATAAAACAAGAAAAACAAAGTTTTAAAAAAAAGACTTGCAATTACATTTAGTTTCAGCAGTTCTCTCTCTCTCTCTCTGGAGGTGGATAGCATTTTTCATCATGTATCCCTTCAAATTGTCTTAGATCATTGTCTTGACCTGAGTAGCTAAATCTTTCACAGTCATTCTTACAATATTGCCGTTACCGTATACGGTGTTCTCCCGGTTCTGCTCACTTCGCCTTACATGAGCTTGTTGATGCAAGTTTTTTCTAAAACCATCCTGCTCAACATTTATTATTTTTGTTGTCGTATCAGTTGTTTCAGTCATTTCTGACTCTTAGTGACCTCATTTGTGGTTTTCTTGGCAAAGCTACTGAAGTGGTTTGCCAGTTCCTTCTCTAGCTCTTCTTTCAGATGAGGTAAATGAGGCAAATATAGCTAAGTAACTTGTCCAGAATCACATAGATAGTAAATGTCTGAGGTCAAATTTGAATTCGAGTCTTCCTGACTTCAGGTCTGTGGCTCAATCCATTGTACCACCTAGCTGCCATTATTTGATTTCTTAAAGCACAACAGTATTCCATCAAAATATTATACTAAATTAGTTTACCCATTCCCCATTTCATAAGGATCCCCTCCTTTTCTAATTCTTTGCCACCACAAAAGAGCTGCTATAGATATTTTTCCACACATACATCATTTCTCCCTTTTCTTGATTTATTTGGAATACAGACTTAGCAATGGTATTACCAGGTCAGAGGGTGTGCACAGTTTTATACCTCTTTGGACATAGTGCCAAATTGTTCTCCAGAATCACTGAATTAGTTTACAACTCTACCAACAATGTATTAGTGTCCCAATTTTTTCCACATCTCTTCCAGTATTTGTCAATTTCCTTTCCAACATATTATCTGATCTGCTAAATGCAAGTTGGTAAAAGATGAGGAAAGTTAAATTCACGGGTATCGAGTGAACTAGGAAATATCAGATTTAAGATTGTTGTTCGTTCATTTAAATTCTGAATCTAGTATACTGCTTAACCACCGTACTTTTTTGGATGAATGAATATGATAGTCTTTGGTCAAATGTTTTAAAAGTTGCCACATGAAAATCTCAGTACATATTCACATATCAGTTATACTCCAAAGCGACTAAGAAAAGGCATCTGAAATGAAACCAGTAGTGAATGCAATTATGAAGTACATATAAAATGCTAGGTTATCTAGCTTGAGTCTCTACTGAATTTGTGTATTATAATAAATCTTTAATTTTCAGTTTTGAAAAATTTTTAAATAACCAAATTGAGTAGATCATAATTATCTTCATTTTAAAATATCAAAAGGTCATTACGTTTATTACAGAATAAATGACCAGTGACATTTAAATCTCATTAAATATCAGTTTCAAAAGTGTGAAACTAGCAAAACAAAAACATTCCAATTTGCTGTTATTTTTTACTTCTGCTATTTAAAAAGCAGTATATGCATAAAAACTATTCAATAGAGTTTTTACTTTTCAGTATCAGTTACATAAGACTAATCTGAAGATTTCTATAAATGCTAGGGCTGAATAAAACAAAAGGTTTCTTTTCTTTAACATTGAAAGGATTCTTTTGTTTTTCTCATCTTTGGCTAGATTTTGACAGACAAATTTGAGAAATGTCCTTGACTTTCGGGGAGGATGGGTAACTTTCTTTAAGCACATGCACCATACATTATACACAATCCTTAAGAAATGGAATGCCATATTGTTAACTAGACTATAGGCAATTACCAACTCAGAAAGGAGTTGTTTAAAAATTCATTTATAAGTCACTTGTTTCAAACTTAGAACACATTTTTCCCTTCACAGAAATAATTCTATAAGTGGAGATTAGGTTTCCAGGTCAGACTCCAAGAACCTATTTAACCCTCAAAATAGCTGAAATACTATTCATTTGCAATTTTAAAAAATATAGAAAATGCTGTTGCAATGCAGTAAATGTCAAAATATAAAAGCAATAAAATGGAGCAAGAAATGTTTTTTGGCTCTTTTTGAAAAAAATTCAGATTACTTTTATAGAAAAGTAGATGGAAACCGAAAATTCTGAAAGGACTTTCTGAGCAGTTTCAAGGACTTTAGGGAATGACAGCATTGGTAGTTTTGCTCTTGCATCCCCCAGTAAATTCATACGCTTGGGAATGAAACTTCCCATATGATGCAGATCCAAGAATTATCTGCAATTTGTAATATAGATTTTGGCAGTTTTCTGGGAGTACTGAGAGCGACATGCCCCGTGTTGCACAGCCAGTATGTGTCAGAGGAGCAACCTGTGCTCAGGTCTTCCCAATTCCTAGTTAAGGTTCTCTGCTGAATACCCCACATTTCCTAAAATTCACTTCAAAACGTAGGTGTCATTTTCCTTAATACATAGTTATATCATTAACTGCTCTATATATTTTATACTTGTTAGCCAAGATTAGTGTCATATTGATTCAGAGAACAAATGAAAGAAATAGAGGGATGGAGAGACTTCCCTAAGATAAATAAGAAAGGGTTGAAAGGGCAAGGGGGAGAAGGAATGGGTTTAAAGAGGAGGCATATCCCAAGGAGAAAAGACTGCTGGAAGTGAATTTCATTGAAGTATGATCAAAAGGAGAAGTTGGAATTGTGATGAACACATGAAGTCCATATGGAGAAGGAAGAAAGGGGATTATTTTTTTTAAGTGTTGTCTCAATTCTCCCACAACAGTGCCACTATTTCAGGAGACCTCAGTAGCTTTCTGTGTATCTATTGATCAGTTAATCATTGGAAGTGAAGGAGAAAGTATGCTAATGAGAGATATTAGGATGTTTGGAATTTGCAGGCCTACTTTGATAAGGGAATTCTTTACTAACCCATTAACTCTGATTTGGGACAAGCCACTTTGTCTCTTTTAGAACTGTTTTCCCATCCCTCAAATGGAGAGTTTGGATTTTAATGTTACTTCTGGTTCTAACCTCCTATGTGTATGTCTATAAGTGTGATGGCCAAATTGCCATTCTTTATACATGGCATTCCAACTCCCATCTGTGGACCTCTTCCCTATGTAGTCCCTCTGTCTAAAATGACCTCCATTCCTTGTCTCTACCCCTTGGAATTATTTATTTTTTTCAAGACTCATCTCAGATTCCACTTTCTTCATGAAGCTTTTCCTAGTCTTCATTTAATTGCTAGTGCTAGTGCCCTCCAAAGGACCCTTATAATTGATTTACATATGTAAAAGAGCTATTCCATGGAGATTGTTCAGACCTGCCCTGACAGGTTCTGATCAACCACGTGAATGCTTTTGTGTCAACTTTTGACTATGTGGTAGTCCAGCAATGAAAAGCCTAAATCAACTCAATTAAGTCCAGTGACTTCTTATTGCCTTTAAGACAAAACATAAATCTCTCTGAAGTTTTTTAATTCCTATATAACCTGGGCCCAATCTATTTTTCCAGCCTCATTTAACATCACTTTTTCTTCTACTCTTTACTATTTAGTCAAATGCACTTTCTCCCTTTTCCTCACATAAAGTGTTCCCCTTTTCTGTTTTCCTGCCTTTGTACTGTTGGCTTTTGCATGTGCCTGGAAGCCACTATCAGTCTCTTTACATCTGAACCTTAGAATCCCTTTTTTCTTTTAAGACATCGTCATCTTCTGCTTGAAGCCTTTCCTTGTTTTCCTCCAACTTCAACTTATGGTGTTCTTCCTCCAAAACACACTTGTTTAATTACTATGTATAATTACTATGTGCTTAATTACTATGTATATATTTGTATGTATTCACTATATATTTATATTGCATATATTTATGTGAACTTGCACCCTTACTCTTTGGGATGAAAACTCTGTTACTAGGGATTGATTCATTCTTTGTACTTGTATCTCTAGCTCCTTCAGCTGTGTATAGCATGTAGTAGACAATAAATACTTGACTGATTCATTGATTAATTGATATGATGAATCCTGAGTAATCTTTTCAGTTTAGTCTCCCATTTTTCTTTGTCTGGAATAGCAGCAGGGATGGAATGCTATATCACTTTCAAAAAGAGAAATAGAGTTTCCAATTCAGGCTCTTTATTTAACTCTACAGAAGACATCCTATAACTATAAGACTTCTAATGTAGGAAGGGCTGGCCCTCTCAACTCTGACATCACTGTGACTTCACCCATAAGGCGTCTGTGAAAGAGTCTGGACTCTTGACTACAATTATGGTTTGTTTGTTTTTTCCCTTGATCTGAATGAATGCCCCATGATGGGTGTGTTCAGTCTCAGATAAGATTTTTTTTTCCTGCTGACTTCTCTTACCCCCCTGATAGAATGCAAGTTCATTGAAGGCAAAAGCTATTTCAGTCTTATCTCTGTATACCCTATGCCTATCACAATGCCTAGAAAATTACAAGTGCTTTTAAATTCTTGTTCATTCTTTGTTTGATTATATTATCCCTCTGAATGTTGAATAAAATATAATATCACAAAATTTGATCTGTGATAAGGTAACATCAGTTATCATTATCTTCAGACCTTTTGGCTTTGTACATAATAGGTAATACAGACGTATTATTTTGTTATTTTTAAGTTTTAACATGCATTTGGAATGTATTACTCATTTCAACAAGATGTCAGATGACTTACTCTAACCCTTTTTAGTTTCAGAAACTGATGATTTTTCCTGGTGCTTCTAAAGGTATCGGGTAGGATAAATGAATACAAATGATGCTCTTGGCAGGATTATAAGAAAGATTCCTTTGAAAAAGTAAAAAAAAAAAATACAAAATCTTCATGTTTCCAGAACAAGATTTGCCATTTTTATACTGCTAATTTATAATGACTTTCCGAAACTTTATGTCTTTTGATTATGCCCTAAATGTGGCCACAAAAGCTAACATCTCAGTAACTGTATCCAAATTCTTAATTGAATCAACAAATTATGAGGAATAAATTGAAGTTAAAAAAAAAACTTTGATATGAATAGTGAGAGAAATCAGTGGGTGATATAAAATCTCCCCAAATGTATAGTATGCTCTTCAATTATAGTTCACTTTTAAAAGGCACCTCAGAAATCGTCAGTGATCATTTCAAGGAAGTGGTTTCCTAAATAAATCTCTCGTCAATTCGTATTAGAATTGCTTGATCTTTTAGAAAAGTAAACTATAATCGTTTGTCAATCTAATACAACTATTGCTTAGAAGTCATTAAGGAGTATATTTCACGAGTTCAAGAGGCATCTTATACTTAAATTAATTCAGTTGCCAAGAGTTAGACTAGCTTCACCTGATATGTACACTACTGCCTTAGAAGTTGGAATAATGATAAGAAATGTATATCTAGAGCCAAAAGAGAAACTGATTAAAGAGACTATCTTAAAAATAAAATTTATGCTTATTTACTGCCTTTGAATCTAGATGAATTAACCACCATTGGCAATACATAACTGGATTAACAAGTCATATTTTCTCATATTTGAAAGGAAAATGTGATGATCAAAAGTGTGCAGAGGTCTCCTTTTACTGGAGGGTTTATTGCCTTTGAATTCTCCAATTAAAGGTAACTCAGTGTAGCCCTTTTTATGTACAATACTATGAGCTCAAAAATTCTACAAAAACCATTTCATTTTCATCTTGGTACAACAGAAACTTTAAAAGATTTGAGCTTAGATTTCACTCTTTAATAGAAGAGAATGAAAAGTGGAGCAAGGGGAATAAGCATAATGATATGAAGAAGTAAGGAATCTATACGAATTTCTTTGGCTGAAAGCTTTTCATCTGGGATTTTTGAATGAATCAAAAATTGTTGTTTTGTTTTGTGGAGTGAACTGATTTATCTCGCACCCTCTCCAAGCATCAGAATAACCAGCCATTATTGTAAATAGAGAAGTGGGAGCAGCTTTCTCATTGCTGATTGAGATGTAGTTGATGTTCTTGAAATTATATAAATTGAAATATATAGTTATATATTCTGGAATGTGTGCATGCAATCAACACTCTTGAAATACATAAATTCACTACTTTTGACAGCTAGATAGAATGAGTTAATGCATTTCTATCCCACTCCTTTGGAACATGATGTTTCACTCAAACATCAGAGGCAAGTCTAAAGAGAAATGATAAAGTGGGCCCTCACTGGTACAAAAAGTAATAGGTTTTCCAGAAAGATGATCTGAGTTCATCTCTTGACTTCATATTACTAGCTCAGTCACTTTACCTTGGTAAGTTTCCATTTCTTTACCTATAAATACACTTAATAATGCTTGCCTCATATGACTGTTATAATAAAAGGGAAATTAGAGCTATTATAATTCCATTGGTTACTGTCTTTACTTGTTGATAAAAATGATTTTGAAGAATATAATTACCTAGCTCTCTGTAAAACTAATTGCAATGGTAAGGGGCAGTAGTTCATTCATTTCCCCAACAGTCCTTTCTTGCCCCATTGTCATGACAAAAGAAAAAAATGTGACCCTTCTTTTGGGTCTGAGAAATTGAATTTGACTACATAATTGTTTAGCTTGTTTTCTTTTGTACCCCTCTGGGAAGATATTACCAGTAATAGCAAAATCTGATTTCAGAGTCATCTATTATGTTTAAGCTGGAACCTCTCTAAAGAAATAAATTGTCTTTTGTTATTAAGTCAGTGTGAACAACCATTTGGTGTGTTTATGTGTTTTCCAATGACTTTAATGGCAATTATGTATATTATTCAATGTGAAATTATGTCAAATTTAATACTTCATTTTACTCCTTCTATATGAATTGAACCTTCATTCAATGAGTTGAAAATTATTTCATTTTAAAAATTACATTGTTCATTTAAATTATTTACTCATCTCTGTTTATTTCATCAAAAGAAGGTTAAATATAAAAGTATGACATTTTTTTCAGCCATGGAAACTCAAAATGACCTTCAAATAAGTCATGGGATATTGTAACCTGAACCACTGGCTTCAACTATTTAAAGTATTAAGGAAAGTGCTCAATAGCCTCAGCAATACCTAGATAATTATTGGCCTTTCTAAGAGGGTAGGGCATTGCTATTTTTTTCTGCTGATTTTGCAATATTATTTCCTAATTTCCAGAAAATCCATGTATAGAGATTTTAAGTGCTAATAAAGGTCATTATAATGCCATTACTATTGAAGAGCAAAGGCCATGCAACTAAGATCTATCTTTTCCTTAATTTGAATGTTGAACACAATAATAATTAAGAAAAAGGCTTATTCTCTTTTAAATAGATCTTTTTTTTCTTTAAACTATGTTTAATTGATTTATTTGCTTTTATATCACCTAGATATGTAAAATATAATAGCACTGTGTGTGATAGGAAAGATCTAGAAACAAAATTGAAGTTCAATGACTGAGAAATGAATAAACAAGCTATTATATAATTAGTATTTGTCTGTAAGAAATTA
>JAQQSU010000772.1:0-17820 GCA_028627135.1 Pseudochirops cupreus
AAAATTAGGTTGAATGCAGCTAAGATTAAAAGGGAAATGGGTAACAAAAACTCTTTGCAGCAAATTTCTCTGCTAAAGGTTTCATTTCTAAGATATGTAGGAATCTGATTCAAATTTATAAGACTAAGAACCATTCCCCAATTAACAAATAATCAAAATATGTGAACACAGTTTTATTGGCTGTATGACCTTGAACAAGTCACTTAATCTCTTTGGGACATGGTTTCCCTACCTAGAGAAGGAGGAAATAAAACCTGTAATATAGTATCTACTTCACAAGATGAATTAACATAGATAAAATGCTTTGAATGTTGAAGTGGTGCATAAATATTAATCATTAATTATATGTTGACTTTAGTATTTTTTTCATATACCAAATTGAGTGTTGAATGAAATAAGAATAATAAGAGCAGTGAATTTTTTTTAAAGAACTGGACTAGAAAAGTTAAGACCTGGATTCTAGTCCCAACTTGGCTACATATTTGCCATGTGATCTTGGGTAAGATCATTCAACTTCTCTGGGCTTTAGTTTCCTCATTTGCAAAATGGGGAACAATTAACCAATCATCAAACAACCATTAAGTCCTGCTATATTCCAAAACAATCTCTGTTTGCAATGAGCTTACTTAACTCCCAAATGTGCATCCCTAAAAGGCTGTGTTTGAAATTGCTATTATTGTTACAGAACAACAGGGCTGCAAGACACCTCACAGATTCACTCATCTAATGTAGTCATTTCACAGAAAAGGAATCTGCAGACTAATAAAGCAAGCATGACTTGTGAAAGATGACACAAATAGTTAAGTGGAAGAGTTGGAACTTGTACACAATTTTTCCAACTCCAAGACAAATTTCTATCCATGAAACCAAGATTAATGCTACATGTGAAATATAGTGTCGTGTGTCATAGGTCAAAGTGAAACTCACCTCCTATTTCTCACATGTGAGAGAAGGGGTGTGTGTGTGTGTGTGAGTGTGTGTGTGTGTGTGTGTGTTATAGAGTAGTGTTTAGTAGGTAATGTTCAGCAAATGATCATGTGGAGACTACACATCCACTACAGAATTATTGGGCAAATTTTATGAAACTAACTGGAAAGAGGCCCAGAAAAAGCAATACAGAGACATCACTAAGAGATATCAGAATTGGAGCTATGAGTTGCCACTAGTCATACAGGTTTCTATGGGTACAACCCCTTCATGCATATGACCTGGCCGCATATGTTCCCTGACAAGAAGTTTCTATCTTTGCAATGGTTTAATATGAGAACATAAAGATGTTAATAACTTTAGTCTTTGTCATGTGTATTCATTTTTTTTTCTGATTTAGAGTTAGTGTTGTCTGTTCTGAAACATTTCTAGTAGGTGGAGTACTTGTTGTTTCTGTATTCTTTTGGTATATCAAGCCTTTTTATGTCATGAAAATACCAATGCTTGCCATTTGATTGACTTTCCTCTATATTGAATTAATCATCACAGTAGTGATAATGATGATTACATTCAAATTACTTTGATACTAGATAAGTGCTTTAAAATTCTGATGAATGTGGATACTCCCTTAGACAGGAAACCATTGAAGACTTCTTTCCCTGTGTGATTTTCTCCATATTTTTCCATAAATCTTCCAATATGTCAGGATTTTTTCTTTAGGCAATAATAATCATTCACATTCATATTATACTTTAAGTTTTTAAAACTGATATATGTATATACTTTCTCATTACCTCATTTAGATCTTGACATTACATGGAAACTAGCACTTAGCACAGTGCCTGGCACATAGTAGGCATTAAATAGATATTTGTTGAGACTGTCTTATCAAGATGACATATAGCTTATCCTTCTGTTATTCTTCAATCTTGTTTTATGAGTAGTCTATCTTCTTTTCTGCTTATATGTTTCTTTAATATTTTTTTAAACATGACCTGTCTTGTTTAGTCTTCTTTAATAATATTCTGTAGTCTACTCTCATGCTTAATATATGAATATCAATTGTTCTTTGGTTGACCTAAAATTTTAATTCTCCTAAGCCTATGGTATCCCATGATTTGAAGTCATACAAAATTATTAGAATGGACCATTGTTTCAGGGAGAAGTTTGGAATAATAAAAATACCATATAATTTTCCCAAATGGAATTCAGTTTGGACTTTTCCTTTTTAATGAGGGGCCAAGTTCATTGTTCATATTTAAGATGTATTCAAGAAGCATGTACTGATAAGTCAGCTGTATAAACAACTGCATATCTTAATTGAGAGTGTGTCTGTTCTTCATCAGTTATTTAACCTGTGTGAATTGTTTATAGGCTCAAGCTTTTTGAGTGGTTTTGTTTCATATGAGATGTTCTTACTAGCAAAACCAAAATAATAACCAACAACCAATGTGTCTAACTTTACAAAATTTTTATGTGAGCAATTTTCATATTCTTATGGAAAATATAAAAAGCAGGCAGTCTTCATTAAAAAAAATTTAGCAAGTTCCATCTTTATAGTCATAAAATTGACTGAAATATTCAAGAATATAAGACTCTTCACATTTTGTTTGGCAATTTAAAAGTATTTGATTCGGTAATGCAAAATGCTGCCCTCAAGACCATCCTCCTTATGACAGCTTTTCCATGGAAATCTTCCCTTTCATCAGGAAGAGGCAGAGGAATTAGGAAGTGAGAGAGATTAAGAAATTTTTTTTTAATTTTAAGATTTCTTGGAAAACAAAGTAACATTAGGGAAAACCCTGTTGACTGATCTTCTAATTAATCAATAAAAATTAAGTTCCTCCAGGGCAGGAACTGTCTCACTTCTATATCTGCATCTTTAGAGCCGTGAACAGTGCCTGACACTGTAATAAATGTATTCATAACCTTTTTTGTCTCATGAAACCCTTTGTCAATTTTGTAGAATCTATGGACTCCTATGAATAATGTTTTGAAATGCATAAAATGAAATACGTAAGATTACAAAGGCAGCTATTAAAACATATATTTTTTAATTTTGTTAATGATTAGTATTTTATTTTTCCCCAGTCACATGTGAAGAAAATTTTTAGCGTTCATTTTTACAAGATTTTTAGTTCCAAATTTTTGTCCCTCCCCTCCCACCTCCCCTTTTCTGAAAATGGTAGGCAGTTTAATATAGTTTATATGTAAACTTTCATGTAAAAATATTTCCATATTAGATATAGTTGTAAAAGAAAAAAAACATTAAAAAGAACAAAGAAGACATGAGAAAGAATAAGGTAAGTAAAAAAAATATGCTCTGATCTACATTCAGAGTCCATAAGTTCTTCATCTGCATATGGATAGCATTTTCCTTTATGAGTCCTTTGTATTGAATATCTGGTATTTAGTCTTGAATCACTGCATTCTTGAGAAGAGTTGAGTCATTCATAGTTTTCATCACACAATGTTGCTGACACCACATACAATGTTTTACTGATTCTGCTCATTTCACTTTGCATCATTTTGTTCAAGTCTTCCTAGGCTTTTCTGAATACTGCCTTTTCATTTTTTCTTACTGCACAGTAGTATTCTATTGCATCCATATGCCAAAGCTTGGCCAGTCATCTCTCAATTCATGGACAACTCATAAATTTCCAATATTTTGCTATAACAAAAAAAGGCTGCTATAAATATTTTTGCACATGTAGGTCCCTTCCCCTTTGGGATCTCTTTGGAATACAGACGTAGTAGTCCTATTGCTGAATCAAAGGATATACACAGTTTGGTTGCCCTTTGGGTATTGTTCCAAATTGCTCTCTAGAATGGTTGGATCAGTTCACAATTTTACCAACAGTGTGTTAGTGTCCCAATTTTCCCACATCTTCCCCAGCATTTATCATTTTTCTTTTCTGTCATATTAGCCAATCTGATAGGTGGGAGGTGGTACCTCATAGTTGTTTTAATTTGCATTTATCTGATGAATAGTGATTTAAATATTTTTTTCATACGCCTGTATTTCTTCATCTGAAAACTGCCTGTTCTTATCCTTTGACCACTTTTGAACTTGGAAATGGCTTGTATTTTTGCAAATTTTACTCAGTTCTCTATATATTTATTTGAGAAATGAGCAAGTATCAGGATAATCAGGATACTTGCTGTAAAGATTGTTTCCCATCTTGGTTGCATTGGTCTTGTTTGTACAAAAGTGTTTTTTTTAATTTAATATAATGCAAATTAATAATATAATAACTTTATTATATATCATAATTTATAATTATTATAATATAATTTAATATAATATAATCAAAATTATCTATTTTACATTTTGTAATATTCTATATCTTGTTTGGTCAGGGATTCTTCCCTTCTTCATAGATCTAAAAAGAAGACTATTCCTTGTTCTTCTCATTTACTTATGGTGTTACCCTTTATGTCTATATCATACCAAAGGTCTGTCATATCTAACAATTCTAATATTCTATTCATCTCCTTATTTTCTTTCTTGTTATTTTTGGTTGTATTTCTTGAGTTCTGAGAGGGGATATTTGAGGCCCCCAAGAGAATAATTTTGCTACCTATTTCTTCCTATAACTCAATTTCTTCAAGAATTTGGTTGGAAGATGGCAGTATAGAAGCAGGAAAACTCAGCAGCTCCCACATAGCCACTTCAAATACCCATAAAATATGACTTTAAACAAATTTTAGGGCTCCACAACTCACAAAATTACAGAAAAACACATCTCCTGCTGAAGGCAGCTTTTCAAGCAGGAGAGAAAGGGCTCATCTCAGCATGCTGGGAGCCAAAACCAGCCTGGCCTGAAACTGTGGCTGGGAGAGTGGATCAGTGGCAGCTGTGGTGATTTCCAGAATTATCAAGCCATAAGAAATAAGGAGTAAGTGAAAGGTTAGTGGAACTTGGCTAAATTTGGGGGAGAGGATCCTGCCAAACTGCCTCCAGGGCAAGGAAGCAGCAGAAGCAGCAGCCCTGCAGCCGCTTCCACGTGGCTGTTTCAGAATATCCTGGCCTGCAGATTGCAGGGGGGCTAAGTGTTCATTCAGAGGCTAAGTGCTCTTGCCTTGAGCTGCCTGGATTGAGATTGTGGTCTTGGGTGGTGATCCTGGAGTGTGTTTTCAGTGAGCCAAACTGGTGGGGGCTGCAGCAGCCTCCTAATAGCTCCAGCAGCTGTGAAATTCCCAGTGATTTAGGACAAAGCTTTGCCCTCTGCAAGCAGAGTTCCATAGACCTAAGAAGTCAAGTAATTGACTGTCAACATGAGCAGGCAAAGGAAGCAAAGTAAGAACAGCAATCCAACTTTAGATTCCTTTTTTGAGGACAAAAAGGATCAAAGCATGGAACAGGAGGAAGACAACACAGTCAGAACTCCTGCACCAAAAGCTTCCAAGAAAAATGTAGACTGGTTACAAGCCATACAGCAGCTTAAGAAGGATTTTGAAAACCAAATAAGAGAAGCGGAGGAAAAATTGGCAGGGTGGAGAGGAGGGTTGCTGGAAGCACACTCTTCTGTAAAGGGACAGGGACAGGGTAGAGAATAGAATAAGGTGGGGAGGTGGGATAGGAAGGAGGGGCATATATAATCCATCTCTCACAATATGTCCATTGTGGAGGTGTTCTGCATAACTACACATGTACAACCTGTATTGAATTGCTTGTCTTTCCAGTGGGGGTGGGTGATGAGGGAGGAAGGGAAAGAAGCTAGAATTTAAAGCTTTATAATCAAATGTTAAAAATATATATATAATTATTATTAACTACATGCAACTGGGAATTAAGATATACAGGCACTGCGGTAGGGAGATCCATCTTGTCCTACTGGAAAGTCAGAGGGGTGATGGGGAAGGACATAGAAGAGAGCAGATTGAGGGAGGGGTTACACAGTGGGATGGCTGTTTTGGGGTGGTGGGTGGGGGAAAGATGGGGAGAAAATTTGTAACTCAAAATCTCGTGGAAATGAATGATGTAAACAAGAAAATAAATAAATGAATAAAAAAAAAGAAATGAAAATAAGAATTTGGATGCCACTTGGTGCATATATGTTTAGTATTGATACTGCTTCTTTGTCAATGGTGCCTTTTAGCAAGATGTAGTTTTCTTCCTTATCTCTTTTCATTAACCCCTGTTTTTTTTTTTTCACTTTAGCCAAAGCATTATGGATACTTCCCTTTACTCTTTGTGTCTCTCTCTGCTTCAAATGAGTTTCTTCTAAACAAGATATTGTAGGATTTTGTTTTTTGATTCACTTTTCTATCTGCTTCGACTTTATGAGAGAATTCATTCTATTTGCGTTTAAGTTATGATTACTATCTGTGTATTTCCCTCTATATTATACTTCCTCCCATCTCTCCTGTCTCCTTTCACCCTTTCCCTCCTCACCAGTATTTTCCTTCCATCTTCCAACTCCCCTGATCTGCCTTCCCTTCTGTCAGTCTCTACTTCCCCCCTTTACTTGACCTCCTTCTCTCCTACACCCCTGTCAGATCTTTTGTGGCTCTTAATGTGAAATAATTTACCCTTTCCCTTCCTTCTGTGCCTGTTGTACTCCTCTTTCTCATCCCTTTTTTTGTCATTTCCTCTAATTTACCTTTTGCCAATACCCTCCGTCTATGTTTATTCCTTCTAGCTGTGCTATTAGTGATACAACTTTTAAGAATTACAAATATCATCTTCACATGAAAGGATGTAAATAGTTTAGCTCTATTGAATCCTTTATGTCTTCTTTTCACTTTTTACTTATTTATACTTCTCTTGGGTCTTGATATTAGAGGTCAAATATTTTGTTTCATTCTGTTCTTCTCCTTATGAAAGCTTTAAATCCTTCTATTTCATTGAATGACCATTTTCCCCACTTAGAGTATTATGATTAATTTCACCAGGTGTGCAATTTTGGATGTAGTCCTGTTTCTATCATGTTTCATGACTTTGGATCCTTTAATGTTGTAGTTGCCAAATGCTGTGTACTTCTAACTGTGACTCCTTAATATTTGAATTCTTTCTGGTCATTTTTAGTATTTTTTCCTTGACCTGATAGTTCTGAAATTTGGCTATAATGTTCTTTGAAGTTTTTATTTTGAAATCTCTTTCCTGAGGTGATCAGAGGATTCTTTCAATGCCTATTTTATCCTCTGGTTCAAGGACACCAAGACAGTTTTCCTTGGTAATTTCTTGAAAGATGCTATCTAGATTCTCCTTTTGACTGTGACTTTCAGGTAGTGTAGCGATTCTGATATTGTCTCTCCTGGATCTGTTTTCCAATTCAATCATTTTTCCCTTGAGTTATTCTACATTTTCTTCCATTTTTTTATTCTTTTGAATTTGGTGCATTATGGATATCTCATAGAGGCATTAGCTTTTACTTACCCAATTCCAACTTTTAAGGTGTTGTTTTCCTTAATTAGGTTCTGTACTTTCTATTCCATTTGGCCAATTGTATTCTTTAAGGAGCTGTTTTCTTCTGTGGATTTTTAAATCTCCTCTTCCATTTGTCCACTTTTGCTTTTTAAGCAGTTTTCCAAGCTGTTGACTTTAAAAAAAATTAATTGTCTTGCATCACTCTCATTTCTTTTCCCCTTTTTTCTTTTATCTCTCTTATATGTTTTTAAGCTCCATTTTGAGCTCTTCCATGAATTCTTATGGTCCTGGGAATACTTCCTGTTTTTCTTTGGGGTTTTTCCTGTAGGTGTTTTGACATTGTTGTCCTCTTCTGAGTTTGTATCTTGATTTTCCCTGTCATGATAATAACTTTCTATAGTCAGATTATTTTTCATTTTTTTTCATTCATTTTTTGCAGGGGTAGGAGGTGTGGGGTGGGGAATGTTTCCTTTCTTTTAAATTTGTTCCCTGTATCTGTGTGAAAAGGGCATTGTATCAGGCTGCTAGCACAGTGGCTGCAGGCCCTGGCTGTCTACCTAGTGTTGCTCTGAGGCCCCCAGGAAGCTGTTGTGTATGGTGCTATAATGTGGGTTTGGGGTTGGGTCTGGCTGGTGCTGCTAGAGGCCATAGGTGTCTAGAAGTTCACCAGGCATTGAGCTAGAGTACTAATGGTGGTGTCTGGCATGTGCTGATGCCTAATGAGGTATTTCTGTGTTTCCCTGGGGCTACACCAAAACACGTGGAGTCCTGGCCCACTTTTTGTCATAGTGGAGGAATGTCTTTTTTTTCCCCAGGAATAGGCTGAAGTACATGGTGGTTCTCAGGGATGGAGTCTGCTGGTTTCTCTGTCTATACTAAGGCAAGTATGGAGCCTTAATGTTGTTGTTTTCCTGCTTTACCACACTGGGGCTTAGGATCTCCTGATTGTTTGCTGAGGTGAGGCTTGCTGTTGGCTTGCTAGAATGTTTATTGTCCTGGAATGTGCTCCCTTTTTATCCAAGTAAGATGGACCTTTGTTGCCAATATTCCAAGTTTCTTGGGTTAAAAGATTGTTTCACCCCATCTTTTTGCTGGTTCTGCTTTTCTAGTATTTGTTTGGGGGTGCTATTTTTTGATTGTTTGGAAGTGAATATGGGAGAATCATGCTGATTTACTGCTTACTCTTCCATCTTGACTCCCACAAGGAAAAATATTTTTAAAAACAAGTTTATTGACTCCTAGTTAAGATCCCCAACTGTAGTAGGAGTTTAATAAATTATTATTAATTGATTATAAATATCAAAGAAGACAATAAGTAACAAGACATGTGCTCACCAAAGATAGTTGATCCTGAATAGAGAATATCTAACTCAAAATTCAAATAGAAACATAGAAATGGGTTTCTTTATAGATGAGATCTTGTTGCTATTTCTTTGTGAATAACATGTTATTGGTTGCTTCAAGCCCAGAATCACTGCAATGTCTCTTACTTTTTGTTCTAATTACAATGGCACAATTCTGGGAATAAGATTATTAGTGACACTGATAAAGGACTCCGAGAATGACTTTTATATTTAAGAGTCTAATGAACTGGTTGTAAAACAATTTGCAAAGTGTCCAAATGGTTAAGGCAAAAGGGAGAATGTCTTTCCCTAAAGTTATAAATCCTGGCTTTGGGGATTTTTGACACCATCTTTGGTTCATCTCCTGTTAACATTTTATCTTTGTTCTAACTATGCCTATTTTATACCCTTTCAATTTTTATCAGGTCCCTAAATCTATCTTTAAATTGTTTATATTCAGAAGACAGACTTGCCTCTTACTTATTGGAGAGCTTCGGCATTGTATGATTCTATGAAGGTTCAGTCTTTCCAGTAAAAACTTCTTTAAAATCTCTCATATCTAACTCAAAATCTATCTGCATTTTCACCAATCTTTTCCTCCTTCTACTTTGTCTCAGCAAGGGATTATCTTCCTCCATTCCTTACTGCCTTTATCATTGCTTTGATTGTCATTCCCATCCCTTAATAACTGAAAACTACACTAAGACTTTTAGACTCTATACATCCCCTAAGATATTTTTTTGTGTCTAGAATCCCTTTTCTACTTTTGTATTTCCAGTATAAACCTTGTTTACATATACTCCCTTTCCAGTACCCCTTTACATGTGTTTGGGATGAAAAATACCCTTCATCCTTAATTTAGTAAAAAACCAAATAAACAAAGAGAACTCTTAGGATAAGAATAGGAGTTTATTCTCTTCCCCAGAAGAAGAGGGTGGTCTTCCCCATGACTCATCATGGAGAAGAGGCAAGTTACAAAAGATAGTGCTGGAATTTATAACTTAACTTAGTCAAGATCCCTCCCTGATTGTTTCCTCTCTCATTGGTGGAGAGGCATACTTCACCAAATTCTTCCCCAACTGGGACAGCAAGGAAAGAGGGGCGGGGGGGGGGAGGACAGGGGGGAGGGGGTTCCACCAAGGTGGGAAAACTGACAAAGGAAGATAAAAGTGATTGACAGAAGCAATGGAGAAGGAGGAAGGGAAAATTAACCACCTCAAATTGAGAAGTTTTCACTTATCCCATACACATGCTGCCTTACCTCATTTGAATCTAAGCATCTGTAGAGTAACTACTGTCCTTTTTTCTTCTCCTTTTGTTGGTATTACCAGTGTTTATGCCTGTTGACAATATTTTTTATGGTAACTATTTCATTAGTACAATCCTTGGGGCATACTAAATACTTAAAAAATTCTTAATCTATCTCTTCTTTTGCATTGTGACATATCATCTTAGTTCTCCTCCATTGTCTTATACCACTATTTCTCTCTCTTCCTTGCTAGTTTCATTTCTCATTATCAGATAAATATATTTTTTTCCAAGATAATATTCACAACTCTCTTTTCTCCCCTCCACAACCTTAGTGATCTCTTTCATTTTCCTTACTTCAAATATCACCTCTGTGCAGATGGATTTCAAACAGATATCTCTAGCTCCAACTTCCCTTTTCTAGTTCTATTCAACATATTAAACATTGCCCTTTAGACATTTCTACCAGAATTACCCACTGCTACTGCCAATTCAATTCATCCAGAATTAAACTCATTATATTCCCTACTAAGCTTCTCAAATCAATGATTTCCTTGTTTCTCTTAATTCTACCATCATTCCGTAGTCACTCAGTCATTTTTGAGCATTTCTTCTCTCTTTTCCCTGGTCATTCTATTAGAGGCTGTATATTGTAGTAGAAATCATATTGAACTCTTCATTAGAAAATCAGGATTCTAGTCCTGAATTTACTACTTACTAGGTTTGGGACACTGGGCAACTCAGACATTCTGGCTTTTTTCTTTCTGCATCTATAAATCACAGGCTTGCTGTGAGGAAAAACAAAATAAAATAAAATAATCTGTGTGAAACACTTTTGGAAACTATAAAATCCTGGACAAACATGAGGTGTTATCATCAGGTACTAAGTCCTAGTAATTATTTTCAGTGTTTCCCATATTCACCATCTTTCTTTCATTCCTACCAGTTCCCTTCCAATTCAGATCCTAATCACCTCACATCTAGACAGTTATAAGAACTTTCTAATTGGTATTCTGCCTCCACTTTCTCCCCCATCCAAGCTGTCTTAATCACTGCCATCAAAATATCTTTCCTAAAGCATTGCTTTGATTGTGTCATTCTCTTTCTCAAACCTTTCCCATTGCCTGCCAAATAAAGTTCCAAACTGCGTCACCAAGCACTCAAAGCCCTTATGATTTAGTCCTAAGTTTTTACCCTTATCTCTCCTTATTTCTCCATATGTGCACTATGTTCCAGCCAAATTGAATGACTTGCCATTTTCTAAACAGATCACCTTTAGGAGTTTTAATTTCCTTATTTTGTAAAATGAAGAAGATGAACTAGATGACCTCTACAGACTCCACCTGATTTAGTAATCTAACATTCTGTTATTCCAGTTCCTAACCTTTCTGCCTTTGCTTATGCAGATCTCTCAAAATGATTTTCCACATACCTACAACTACATACAGACCCACAGCTATGCTTACCAAAATCTTAATCATTTGTCAAGGTCTAACTCAAATGGTAACTCTTTCAGTGAGGCATTTCTGTGGTACAGTGGATAGAGTGTTAGGTCTGGAGTTAGAAGGGCTTAATACAATAACTAGTTTTGTTTTCCTGGGGCAAGTCACTTAATCTCTCTTTGCCTCAGTTTCCTCAACTACAAAATGGGAATAATAACAACACTTACTGAGGATCAAATGAATTAATATTTGTAAAGCATTTGGCACAGTGCCTGGAACATTGTAAACCCTTAGTAGATATTTGTTCCCTCCCGCACCTTCCGTGACATTCTCTCTAATTTTTCTGGTTACATTTTTTTTTTCTTTCCTCTAAAATTCACAAAATTTTTATTCATATGTCTTTTGTGTTACCTATTAGGTGCTGCTGTGCATTATATTTATTTGGATATATTTCATAATTTATCTCTAGATTTTCAACTCTTTGAGGGTAGAAATTGTCTAATTCCTAGAATAACTAGTACAGTGCCTTGCACATATTAGCTATTCAATGTTTATGCGGAATGAATGAATGGATTGGCTGTCCTAAACCAATGCCAATAACAAGCATCCAGAATTTAAAAATAAAAACAGAAAAGATTTGGGAATTATTAAGAATATTCCATGCTTAGAGGTCATTTGTGGTTTGAGATCACAACGAAGGCTGTGGTTTTGCTAACGTCAAAATTTCAAGCAGAATTATGTAAAAACCACGTATGTCCAGTAGGGCCTTTAAGTTTTTAGAACTTTCTAGAAAGTAAGTTAATAATTACTGTCATTAGCACAGTGCCTCCTCCAGAAACATTTTCAAATTATGCTCTTGCCATGGAACCATTTTCAAAGTGATATATGGAACTGTACCAGTGAGGATATCCTGCAACTCACAGGGTCACTACCTAGGTCAACAAGAATTATAGTTCATTAGCCCCAATTTATGTGCTTACCTTTGATAGTCACTCAGATGGCACAATTAGTTCAAAGTAATTGAAATGGCACAGTGAGAAAAGTACCAAGAAACAAATAGTTGGCACAGTGAATAGAGTACTTGACCTGAAGCGAGGATGACCTGAGTTCAAATGCAGCTTCAAACACTTGCCAGTTGTTATAACCCTAAGTAAATCTCTTAACTTCTGGGTTTTTTTTCTCCAATTACTCAACTGTAAAATGAGAATAATAGCATCTACCTCACAAAGTTATGAAGCCTGAAAGAGCTAACTAACTTAGCATAGTGCTTGGCACATTCATGGTATCAATATCCTGATGCCATGTTCCTCTTGAGAATGAAGGACAAACAGAAACAACAGTAAGTACTATACACATGCCTCTGCTCGCTCAATAAAACATTTTTTCCCATAAACCTAGGGTGTCCTCTCCCAAAGCATACCGAAAACCTTGGTGAGAAGAGTGAATTCATATGGGAATAAATGTAGAGAGTCACACGTTGTAGGTATTGAGTATGATGAGGGCACATCCTTGGAGGGATGCTCTTCTAAGGAATACATGGAGGAATGATTCAGACATGTAATGCTATGTGACTGCTGTCTGGTCCCATCACACTTGTTCCTGGCTGGCTTTATAATTTCCATTCAACTCATCTTTGCTGGCTACCACTCTCTTGGAATTCACATTGGATTCTTCACTACTGGATGCTACTCTGTTGGATTCTACTTGGCTGTAGTCTCCACTGCCTCCAGCTTCTGGCTCCACTAATATCCTTGGCTATCTCTTCCAGAGCAAGAATTGCCACGATTTTTAAAGCTTAAATCCCACAGATTTTTTTCCCAGGTCTCTTAGAAAATTCAGAACTGTTTCCTGGGATCAGTAATCTCTTGATTTCTCCTTTTTTGTTCCCTTAGTGTCTGGATTACTGAGGATTCTCAGTTTAGTTTCCCTGAAGGAGAATCTCAGACCTTCAAACCAATATATTTAGAAGAAAGAAGATGGTTCTTTAAACCTTAGTCTTTTCTCCCTATTCTTCAGCTAGAGGCTTGGGTACCTTGGTCAGAGACTCATCCTGGTTTGTGGAGAACATTTCATATTACTTTAAAATTTAATCTCTGAAGGTTAAATTGTAAGCTATGTTGAGGTTATTTGACCTAATAACTACCAAATTGCTCTGGTGTTTAAGGATCCTCAGAGCTCAACAACTAAATCTCCTATATTCTTCCTTATAGGTATATGGATGGGGTAAAATATTGAAACAAGCCAAACCCAGGGAGCTACCCACCTAAATGCCATTCTTGCCTTCTTACATGCAGACAGAGTCATCAGAGGCCTAAAGGAGCCTTTGTCATGCAAAGATGGGGCAGAGATGTAGCTAGGTAGCATAGTGGATTGAGTGTTGAGCCTAGAGTCAGGAAGAGCTAAGTTCAAATCCAGCCTCAGATTCTTATTATGTTACCCTAGGCAAGTCATTTAAACCTGTTTGCTTCAGTTTCCTCATCTATAGAATGAACAGAAAGAGAAAATGGCAAACCACTCTAGTATCTTTTCCAATAAAAAATCCAAATGGGCCATGAAAAGTTGGTCATGACTGAAATGACTGAACAACAACAAAAAAGTCATGTAAGAGACAAGGATTTAACCTGTGATTTCATTAATACAAGGCACTCCCAGATGTATAAACTCCAACCAATATAGGTCAATGTCTTTTCCGCAATTTACATTCTTAGAAAGTTCCTTAGAGTGCGGAGATGTTAAATAACTTGCCTACATTAATACAGTTATCATGTATAAGAGGCAAAACTTGAATCTACATCTTCCTGACTCACTGACCAACTCTATCTACTCCATCATGCTGCCTCTCATTATGTAAAGACCTTTTCCCATGTACAGAACTGTAATAAGTAGAATATCCTCTACTTTCCCACCATTACTCCTGTTATCTAGAAAAAAAAAACAAACCCAATGAAATAAATCTCTTTTTCTCCCAACTATATCTCAAAGGGCAACATCAATAAAGCTGCAGAATCTGTATTCACAGTGAAGAGTTTCAGGATGGAATAGGAGAGAACAGGCTTCTGTCTCTACAGGTTTCTGTTGATTATTGTCTTGTAAATAGAAGGGGGAAAAAACTTTTCCTCTACCTTATGCATAACTCCATCTGGGGAAAACCGCCTGTTTGTCATAGAAACCTATAGTCCTTTTGCCATTCTAGCAAAGGGTGAGAAGTTATAGTGATTCGATGCTAAAGGCACAGATGTGGGAGTCTGTTATCCTGAGCTCTGTTCCTGCCTCTGCCTTGCTGTGTGACTTCAGGCAAGTCATTTAACTTATTTGAGCTCCAGTTTCTTTGTATAAGAATCACACCACCTCCTACTCTCTCCTGTTGTCAGCGTGTGGTTGGGCTGAGTGCATGCCAGCTTTCAAAGCGCTATCAGATCTTCCCCATATAGAGCAGACCTGGACAAATGAGATAACGCACTGGTCAATTTGGATAGCTCCATTCTCAATCACTAAGATGATGCCTAACAAAATAGTGAACTAGGAAACTGCAGGAAGGAGTACAAACAGGCAGCATTTGACATGCTCAAGGGGGAAAAATAAATTAATTAAGCATCAAAGCTATTTTGAAAGGAAAGGCTTTTAGAAGAGAGTTATTCCAAGTAATGTAAACAACTATTTTCCCACAGCTATCAGGAGGGCATACCACAGGGCCAAATAAGCAATACCTCCAGCCCCAGGAGAAAGAATTGAGCTGAAGTAGGGTACCAGATCCATTTATTTTCATGTTGACATGAAAATACTTGGTAGCTGAAAAACCACACACTCTCTCTGTCTCTCTATCTCTGTCTCTGTCTGCCTCTCTCCCATTCTCATCACACCCCTTTTAAAAATACATAGCTGGTTTTCTTACACAGGATGTAGTCAATTGATTCACATTGGTAGTGCATCAGATCAATCTCCCAGCTTGGAAGTTTTTTGAATGAATGCTATTGCTTTGATTCTTACATAATGAGAAGATTCAGCTAAAGCACAACTTAATTCTATTTTAAAAACTTTTAAGTACCCACTAAATGTAAGGTTCATACATTGATGACATCTTTTATCATGTTCCTTTATTGTATTTCCTTGCTTGTAATGTATTTCAGTCCATTCAGGGGTTTTAAAACATTTTTTTCTCTCATTAACCACTTTGACAGTTTGATAAAGCCTATAGATACCTATTGTCAGAATACTATTTTAAATGTATAAAATAAAATACATAGGCTTACAAGAAAATAATCATTTAGAAATATAATTATCAAAAGAAAATAAAGAACCCAAGCTCAAGGATTCCAGGTTAAGAAATCCTGCTCTACTCAAGTCTGCCATGTGCCTCTCCATTATCTTTTAGGTAATTTTCCATTTCTATTCTTTGGAGAGCTCAGGGGTATATGTTGTTATTCAATCATTCAGTCATGTCTGACTCTTTGTGACCATGTGAACCATAGCATGCTAGACCATTTTAATCTCCACTATTTCCAAAGTCTGTCCAAGTTCATATTAATTTCTTCCATGACATTATCTATCCATCTCATCTTCTGCCACCCCCTTCTCCTTTTGCCTTCAATCTTTCCCAACATTAGGGTTTTCTTGTTTGTTGTTTTCTGACAAGTCCTGTCTTCTCATCATGTGGCCAAAATATTTAAGCTTCACTTCAATATTTGGCCTTCCAATGAGTAGTCTAAATTAATTTCTTTATATATTGACTGATTTGATCTCCTTGCTGTCCAAGGGACTCTCAAAAGCCTTCTACAGCACCACGAGACCCACAACCAAACAACGAGGATGGAGAATAAAGGATGTCATCAAAGAAATGTTGGAATGAAAATGGAGGTTGTATGATGAAAGCAAGGGATAAATGTTGGAGGGCCCCTGTGCTCCATTATTCTAAGCATTTCTGTTCTAAGTCAAGAGAAACCTTAGAGGACCCCCAGCATACTGGATAGAAAACCCTTTTGGCAAATTTATGGAAGGAAATCGGCAGTAGCAGCACAGTATTGGTAGATAAAGATGGCTTCCAGTTTGCATCTATGGAGGGCAATGGCAAATTAAGATCCTTATGGATGAGTAAGTGCAAGGCATATAGGTTATATGTTTTATTTTTGTTGGGCAAGAAGGATGGAAGGACAAAAAACCTTCTATTAGGGAGATGCAACATGGACATAGGCAAATGCTCAGTCTTACAATGCTGTTTCATGGGGTGGAGGGCACTAAGGTGAGTGGAAGAGGATATAAGGAAAGGCCTTATGAAAGATATTGCTGAAAAATAAAGGGGTAAAAAAGGTATGTGCCAAAATGACCATGCTGTTAACTCCTCCTGGAAATCATACTGAGTGAACAGGTAAGGGTAAGTTTTAGTGTTCAATCAGCTTTCATTTGTAAACACAGCTTCACCATCTGTAGTGAAGTTACATGATGACCCCTGATTAAGCCATGACATGTAAGGCACTGGTGGCATGAATGCAACTAAATCCCATTCTCCACAGTTCTGTCAGGAGGATGGTTTCCAGAGCAGAACCAAAATGGTAATTTCTCATTTAGGCCTGTTTGTCAGCCTGCATTTTAATGCATTTTCTAATATGACCACCTGATCCACACCCAAGCCCACATTGTACTCCTTGATAAGACTGAAAAAAGAAATGCCAGGCGGTTTCCTTACAGCAGGACTTGTCTCTATAAGTTTGTTGTGTTCCAGAGTGGGTGGAATAGGTTATACTTTGCATTTCAAGAAATAGAACAAACTTGGAATTTAAATTGTGACACAATGAAAAATCTGAGTCATAGTGCCCAAAGAAAATGTAGACCTAGAGCAAAGACTCATGTTGTTATTACTATCAATATGATTCTGAAATTGTCATATTTATAATCACCATCAAAATAATGTGTGCTGATGTGAGATGACTTGGGTTAAGTAATGTATGTGCCTTTTGTGAGTATATGAGGCAGGTAGATGATGCTCAAGTGAGCAAACTGAATTTGGAATTGGGAAGATTTGAGTTTAATCCCATCTTGTACAATTACTAGCTTTTCAACTCTGAGTGATTCATTAAACCTCTCAGCCACAATTTTCTCATCTGTAAAAACAGGGATAATAATAATATCTATATAAAGTTGATATAACATAGTTATAACATAATAAAGTTAATAGGTTTTGCAAATCTTGAAGGACTACACAAATGCTAGTTGTTGTTGCTGTTATATGACAAATAAATAGTAGTTAGTATAGGATACTTGTCAATTTAAATAAATGAGATTTCTGTTGTTTAGGCCTTTGCTACTCCTCCTGCTATTGCCATGTGTATCAGCAAGCACCCTAGCATACCTAGGGCGGCTACTAGCACAGGTTCTTAGATCTGCTTTTCTAAAGGAAAGCAACTCAAAGTGGGTTAACAATCTTACTTTAATCGATCAAACACCATTTACCTAGTTCAGGGGAAAAAGTCGGCACCCTGAACTTCAGAGAATA
>JAQQSU010007720.1:0-13139 GCA_028627135.1 Pseudochirops cupreus
AAGGCATTCTTCTCCTCACTGGCTTTTTGGACCTCTTTTGCCATTTGAATTAATCTATTTTACAAGGTGTTATTTTCTTCAGTCAGGTTGTTGACTCTCTTTTCATGATTTTCTTGCATCATTCTCATTTCTCTTCCCAATTTTTCCTTCACTTCTCTTACTTGATTTTCAAAATCCTTCGTGGGTTCCTCCATGGCCTATAACCAGTTCATATTTTTCTTGGAAGCTTTTGGTGCAGGAGTTCTGACTGTGTTTTCTTCCTCCTGTTCCATGCTTTGATCCTTTTTGTCCTCCAAAAGGAATCTAAAGTTGGATTCCTGTGCTTGCTTTGCTTCCTTTGCTTGCTCACGTTGCCACTCAATTACTTGACTTTTGAGCTGTTTGCCACAGTAGAACTCTGCTTTCAGAGGTGAAAGCTTTGTCCCAAATTGCTGGGGTTTTTGCAGCTGCCAGAGCTATTAGGAGGGTGCCATTTCTGCAGCCCCCACAAAGTTTGGCTCACTGGTCACACACCTCAGAACCACCACCCAAGACCTTGATCCAGATCCAGGCAGGTTAAAGCAAGAACGATTACCCTCTGAATGTTTGCTTGCCCCCCCATGATCTGCAGGCCAGGAGCTCTGAAGCAGCCATGTGCAGGCAGCTGCAGGGCCCCGCACCTCCACCACTTTGAGCTCCAGGGGCAAGAGCCGGACCCACTCCTCCATCTCCCTCAGTTCCAACAGAATTCTATACTGACCTCTCACTTTTTCTTTGGCATTTGTGGGTTGATAATTCTGGAAACTGCCACTGTTGCTGCTGATCTACTTTCCTGAAATCTGTTGTAGCCACTGGTCAGGGCCACCTTGTGGCTAAAACCATGGGCTCATGTGGGGCTGGGGTTGGCTCCCAGCCCACTGCAATGAACCCTTCCTGTCTACCTGCCAAGCTGCCCTCTGTGGGAGATTTGTTTCTCTCTGTCATTTTGTGGGTTCTATAGCTCTAAAACTTGTTTAGAGTCATATTTTATAGGTATTTGAGGTGGTTATGGGGGGAGCCACAGAGTTTCCCTGCTTCTATGCCTCTATCTTGGCCCTCCCTCCCCCCATCCAATGTATAAAAATAGTTTTAAGCAGCTCTTTTTGTGGTGGCAAAGAATTGGAAATTGATGGGATGCCCATCAATTGGGGAATGGCTGAACGAATTGTGGTACATGAATGTAAGGTTAATACTATTGGTCCATAAGAAATGATGAGCTGCAACTGTAAAAAGGAGATAATAATTGCACCTATCTTACAGAATTATTGTGAGATTCAAATGAGATAACATTTGTAAAGAAAGGAGCATGGTGCCTAGCACATAGTCAGTGTTTAATAAATGCTTATTATCTTAAAATAAAAAAGAAATGATGAGCTGGCAGATTTCAGAAAAACCTGGAAAGATTTACACAAACTGATGCTGAGTGAAGTGAGCTGAACCAGGAGAACCTTGTACATAGTAACAATAACATTGTGCAGTGGCCAACTCTGATAGAATTAGCTCTTCTTAGGTTGCAGTAATCTAAGACAATTCCAAAAGACTAAAGATGGAAAATGCTATCTACATCCAGAAAAAAAAAACCTATGGCATCTGAATGCAGACTGAAGCATACCATTTTCTCTCTCTCTTTTTTTTTTGGTTTGTTTTTCTTTCTTGTGGTTCTTCCCTTTGGTTCTGATTCTTCTTTATAGCATGACTAATATGAAAATATGTTTTTAAAAAAGAAATAATGAGTAGGTGGCTTCAGAAAAATCTGGGAAGACTTACACGAATTGATGCAAAGTGATGTGAGTGGAACCAGGGGAACAATTTACAATAGAACTGTTCATGCAGTGACAGAATTTTTTAAAAAGATAATCAAATGTGAAAAATTTAGGAACTTTGATCAGCATAATGACCCACCACAATTCTAAAAGACTTATGATGAAAAATGCTATCCACCTCCAGATAGAGAACTGATGGACTCAGAGTGCTGATTGAAGCATATTTTTTTCTCTTTATTTTTCTTCCTTTTTTGAGAACATGGGCAATGCAGAAATTTATTTTGCATGATTTCATGTGTATGGTGGGTTTTCTATTTCTTAATTCTCAATGGGTGCAGTATAGGTGGAGGAGAGAGATAATTTGAAACTGAAACTGAAATAAAATTTTAAAGAAAAGAAAAAAATACTCTTTTAACTCTAATGTGTCCTGATGGGAATTAAAGAAGGTTAAAATCTAGAATCAGGGGTGGGGAACTTGTAACCTTGAGGTCACATGTGGCCCTCTAGGTTCTCAAGTGTGACTCTTTGATTGAATCCAAACTGAATTCAAATATTTATTCTGTGAAGTTTGGATTCAGTCAAAGAAGTCTAGATTCAGTCAAAGGACCAAACTTGAGGACCTAGAGGGCCACATGTGGCCTGGGGGCTGTAGGCTTCCCACTCGTGACCTTGATAGAGCTTGATTCTGAACAGTTCATAAGTAACCAGAAGTAAGTAGGAGGCCCACAAATACAATAAATGCCATTAAGGATTAAAGTGACTTTGGTAAATGTGGAGGACCAACTTAAAATTCAGGCAAATAAATCCTTTGATGGTGATAGAATTAGATCTGGTTACAGTTTGATTATATTGACCATGATCTTCTGAGACTGACCCTCTGGGAACAAAACACAAAACCCCCTAAGTTATTAGGTCAGAGACAAATATAGAATAAAATATTTTAATGGCATTTTTCTTTCATGGATTTAGATAATGTCAATCAGTAAAATTTCTGTCCTCCCATTCAGTAAAATTAAAACAAGCAATAACATCTTTTTGTTGCTGTTCAGTTGTTTTTAGTCATATCTGACTCTTTGTGACCCCATTTTAGGGTTTTCTCGGCAAAGATACTGGAGTGATTTGCCATTTCCTTCTCCAGATCATTTTTCGGATGAGGAAACTGAGGCAAACAGGGTTAAGTGTCTTGCTCAGGGTCATGCAGTTGCATAAATGTCGAAGGCCAGATTTGAGCTTGCGAGGATGAATCTTTCTGACTTCAGGACTCTATCCACTGTGCCACCCAGCTGCCTCAATAACATCTTTACTTAGGGTTAATTTCTTAGTGTGAGCAAAAGCACATAAAGTCTGGAAATATCAAAAGTATAGCTATCAGTGTCCACATAGTTAAGAAGATAAGACTGCTTTCAGCATCTAGAAACATTCATACCTTTAGCAAACTGGGAAGATGATAGAGGAGCCTGTTATAGTCACATATAAACGGGGATAATCTTCTTGTCCAGACCAATAAGGCATACTTATTCTGACAATTCTGATCAGTTTCTGATTTCAGTGAGTATCAAACAATAATGATAATCCAAAATGCTCCACTGAGAAGCAGTCATCGTAAAATTAGCTACATCCACCTTCAGAAACCAGGAGCTGGGTGGTGACCTTGTCTTAGTCTAGAGGGCATAGCAGAAGTGCTATGGCAAATCCTCTTTACCAGTAGGCATTTGGCTGACCACTAGACTTATATTACCCTGCTAGCTAGCATGAAGCTTGTTGCCAGTTGACAGGGATTATTTCAATGAGACAGGTGATAGCTATCCAATGTCCCTTGGAACGGATGTCTTCTTACAGGGTGAAATATGAATCCAAGTAGAAAGTTCTTAGTACTTTCCTGCAGTGTTGGTGGGAGAAGATCATGGGTGTGGGTTTTTCCAGCGGGTCTCCAGGCAGAATTCCTGTTGAAGTGCCTTCATGTGAATTCTATCCTCAGGCTGAACGGTTCTTGTTCTCTGAGCAAGGCAACTTGCACCAGTGGATGAAAACCTCTGAGACTTTTCAATAACGTTTTGCAATAATTCAAAGCAATATCATTAACCAATTGTAAAGGAAATCAATGAAATATGCTCATTAACATTTCACGTAAAATAAATCCAATCTTCCTATCCTTTCAATAGTTGCTAAAGGCAAAGTACATGGCTGCTTAAACTCAGTCTTGGCACACATTTTAACTCTATGATTCTTAAGAATTCGATTTCATTGTTCGGTTACCCCCTACAGACTTGGGGCCATGCGAACAGTGAAAATATAATCGAATTTGCAAAGTCTTGCTGATTTTCTTTTGCAATCTTTCCTATAAAGTGGGCAATCTGTCACTATGGATAAACTCTCTGAAGAAATTATTTTAAATGTATTTTTACTAAGAATAACAGTATCTGCCTTCTTACAAGGGAATCCTGAATATAAACCCATCATCAATATATTGATCCATTCTGAAAAAAACCAAACCATTACAAATATGTTATTTAAAAAAAAACAACATGCAGGCATTTGTAGTCAGGAAGACCCAAGTTCAAATTATTTTGCCACAGATACTTGTGACCATTATGACTCTGGAAAAGTCACTTAAGACTTTCTCAGCTTGTTTCCTCCTCTGTAAAAGGGGATGATAACAGTATCTATCCCATAGGGTTATTGTGAGGATCAAACCAGATGACATATATAAAGCACTTTGCAACTTCAAACAATAGATTGCCACTATGGGAATGAGGTGCTTCCTTCACCTTTCTTTAGTCTTCTTAATGTCATATTCTGGACAAATAGGACAGTTTAAGAAGAACTATTAATGAAAGGACCTAATTGTTTCAATCAGAATCATTCCTGCTTTGCTCATATGTGCCATTTCATGGTCTATATGAGTAAAAGTATGACTCAGAAGAGAGATGAGTCCTGTAACCGAAAAAGCACCTCCAAAATGGTCCCTGGACTAAGGCTCATCTGCCATCTTTCTTTGAGGGAATGCATACCTCACATCAGTATCCCTGAGCATAAGAACTACTAAAATGATTAGTCAGTATTTATTACGTACCAAGAACTGTGCTAAGAGCAGGGAATAAAAAAAACCTATCCCTGATCTCAAAAGAACTCACAGTCCAATGGGGGGAGGGGGAGCGACAACATATAGACAACTCTGTGCAAACAAACTAGATACGGGATTAATTGGAGATAATGAGCAGAGGGAAGGCACTAATATCAGTGGGGACACTCGGGAAAGGCTTATTGCAGATGGAATTTTAGCTGTAACTTGAAGGAAGCCAGGAGGGCAGGAAGTGGCTACGAGGAGAGAGATAATACCAAGCATGGGGAGTGGGGGCAGCCAGTGAAAATGCCCAGGGTTGGGAAATGGAGTATGTAGTGCAGAGGCCAAGGTATCAGAAGGCTGGACAGTTAGGAGGGGGCCAGACTATTAAAGGCTTTATTAAATAGGTGGTGTAAAATGATCAGTCATAGACTTCAGAAAGATCAATCTGACAGCTGAGAGGAAGATGAAGTGGGTAGGGAGAGCCTTGAAGCAGTGAGACTGCTCCAAGGACAACTGCAGTGGTCCAGGCAGGAGGCGATGAGGGCTTGCACCAATGTCAGAGGAAAGAAGAGGTGCATATGAGAAATGATGAGAACGCAGAATCAAGGGGATTTGGCAACACAGTGGATGTGGGAGGTGAGAGGGAGTAAGAAATCAAGGATGACCTAAGTTGTGAGCCTGGGTGACTGGGAGAATGATGGTGTCCTCAATAACAATGGGAAAATTAGGAAGAAGGGAAGAAGGTAATGAGCTCACTTTTGGTCATGGTAAGTTTAAAATGTCCATGGGACATCCATTTGGAGACATCCAATAGGCGATGGGAGTTACAAAACTAGAGATTACAAGAAGTGGATAAAATTGATCTGGTAATCGAATGTATAGAGATAAGAACTGAATTTATGAGAACTGATGAGATCACTGATGAGATAGAATATAGAGGGAGAAGAGAAAGAGCTCAGAGTCAGCTAGGCAATGCAGGGAATAGTGCTCTGGGCCTGGAGTCAAATCTGGCCTCAGACACTAATTCTGTGACCCTGAGTTTAACACTTAACACTTAACCCCCGCTGCCTCAGTTTCTTCACTTCTAAGTTGAGGATAATAATGACCCCTACCTCCCAGGATTGTTGTGAGATATCATTTGTAAGGTGCTTAGCACAGTGCCTGGCACATGGTCATTTCCTAACTAGCGATTATTTCTTTCCCAGTTTTCCTACAGTTTAAAGGTTGTGACCTGAGAAGGAACAGTCCAATGGATAGGAGAAGAACCAAGGGAGAGAGTATTGTCACAAAAAGCCTTGGGAAAGGGGGAAATGAAGGAAAAGAGAATGATTGATGGTGTCATTGACTGCAGAGAGGTTAAGGATGAGGATTATAGAACAATTAGGAAAAACGACTGATTTTTACAAGAAAACCTTTCCACTACTATCATTATGGATTTGTTTGTTTGTATCTAATTTTGGGGCGTCTTTTTTTTGGAGCGGGGAAGGCAGGGCAGTTGGGGTTAAGTGACTTGCCCAAAGTCACATGACTGGTAAGTGTTAAATGTCTGAGATCACATTTGAACTCAGCTCCTCCTGACTCCAGGGCTGGTGCTCTATTCATTGAGCCACCTAGCTGCCCAATTTGTGTCTATTTTTAAGACTAGATCCTTCTTGCTCAGGTTGGAAGTGCTGTGGACTACTCATAGTGCAGATATCAATGCTGATAGGCTCCAAAGCTTCAACATACCCTTTTCAGCCCTGGACCAGTTCATACCTCCTTAGTTAAGCTGGCAGCCCCCTTCCTGGGAGGTCATCATATTGGTGCCAGACACTGAATTGGCTTTTGCTCTACTGCAACTCAGAACTCTGCAATTTAAGTGATCCACCAGCCTCAGGCTCCCCACTAGCAAGGATTATAGGCATGTACCACCATGTCTGATGTCCCTGACACAGCTACGTGGTGAAGTAGATAAGAGTGCTGGACCTGGAGTCAGGACCAACCTGAATTCAAATCTGGCCTCAGACATTTATGAGCCATGTGACTTTGGGCAAGTCACTTAACCTCTGTTTGCCTTAGTTTCCTCAACTGTAAATAAGGGCGATAATAGTGCCTACCTGCCAGGCTTGTTGTAAAGGTAAAATGAGATACAATTTTGTCACATGCTTTATAAATACCATTTAGGTATACAAAATTGAGTATATTGTAAAGCTTTTGAGGTATTTCCTGTAATATCAGAATTATGCTATTCAAAGGCAACAAGATATTGTTTTAATAATATTAAATTGCTTTATCAGGTCTGAATCTCAAAGTTTTAGATTGACCTAACATCAGCATGCTGGAATATGACTTTCTCAGTTCTAATTGATTCTGGATTGGAGAATTTTCTTGAAATAATCAGTCTGAGCATCAAAATATGATTTGAGTTATAATAGCCAGGCTAGTGGTCAAAGAGGTGAAAGATTCAAAGGAAAGAAGCAGGAAATGGGTTGGCAAATCCTGCCATTACTGTTACAAAATCATCTCCCCAACTTCTCAGCAATTCAACGTATCCACCCCAATCTAGGTTAAAACTTCGTTGTTTCAGAAGAGGCCTGCAAAGAATTTACCCTTACATGACAGATCACTGATTCATATAAGCATAGACAACATGTTTTCCAAAACAAGATTATAAGTAGGTCCCAAATAATGAAACTCCCCAAAGTGGTCACATGTATTGGAATTCATGCTATTCAAAGTCGTAATTATGTAAAGTACAGTCACTGGTCCTAGCCCACTCAAAACATTCAGTGTGTAAAATTGAATAGTACTACCAATTTAGGGGATTTGTTATTCACACTACTGGGACCTAGTTATATAGGAAATAGAGTTACACAACATTACAATCTCCAAATATTTTACCATACACAAGTTCCAACGCTTGTTTTTTGTTTTATGGATCGCTTGGGCATTCTGGTGAAGCTTATGGACCCCTTCTCCAAAGAATGTTTTTACATAAAATATGTAGGATTTAAAAGAGACCTAACTGTACTGAAATAAACATGTAAATTTCCCCCACCAGGTTCATGGATACCCCGAAATCTATATATGGACCTCTTGAGGGGTGGTTGTGGACCCCAGATTAAGAACTCCTACTTTAATTTGCTGTGGCTTTTACTAACAGGTGTTAGTTACAATTCTAATAGGTAACTGTCACTACCTATACTAACAGGCTTTAGAATTGGTTTATATTTGTGGCATAATACAGGATATTCATTAAATACCCATCTTTTGTGCCTATTAAATTCACAAGAGTCTTTCTAAAAGCTTCCAACTCACTTTTTTTCCTTAGCCTTCTCAGGCTCTAATTCCCATTTCTTCTTCTTATATATGACATGCTGTATTCCTTTCTTTTACACTTTCCAAATCAAACACTGATGACACAAATGACAAAAATAAAACAGTGATGTGGAATTATACATAGAAAATGATGGAGGAAGTCACTATTTTAAACAAGCTACAGCAAAGAGATATGTCACAAATTCATCATAATTCCTATTTCACGTCATAGTATAAATAGTTTTTAGGCAGTGACTATAAGGAGGCACAGAGAGAGGATCCCAGCAGGCAGGCCCAAAGGGTTTCCAGGTCTCTGCTATATATTTATAACACTGTTTAATCTGGTAAAGAAAACATTTCAAACAAAGCAGTACCAAATCGATTGTTGTCCTTTGTGCTTGAAGAGAACCAAAATGACATCACTATGTTGAGGGTTAAGGTACAGTGTGTCTGACTGTAGCTGATCAGACCAATACAAGCTCAGAAGACTATACCACAGGTTGGACACAAAGAGTCCACATGAACATTTGGAATGGAGATGTCTCTAAATTTGCACAGCTCATGTTTCTTTTGAACGACTGCAATTCTGCTGTGCTCAAAGAGCACAGAGCCTTCTTTGATAAGGAACAGCATGCTGGATGATCCCGTGGTCCCATGTCTCACAACTGATTCCAAAGCTCTTCAGAGAGACCTTGAGAGTGTCCTTGTATCACTTCTTCTGACCACCATGTGAACACTTGCCTTGTGTGAGTTCTCAGTAAAACAGTCTTTCAGACAAATGCATGCTTGACGTTTGAACAACATGGCCAGCTTGTCAGAATTGCTCTCTCTGCAGTAGAGTCTGAATGCTTGGCAGTTCAGCAAATAGAAGTACATTGGTGGTTGTTGTTCAGTCATGGACATTTCCTTTCCAGTAGATTAAGGCAAACAGAAGTTAATTGACTTGCCCAGGGTCACACAATTAGTAGTCAGATTTAAACTCAGGTCTTCCTAACTCTACACCCAGAACTCTATCCACTGAGCTATCTAGCTGCTCCCAAATAACAATAATAACTAGTATTTTGTAGTGCTTTAAGATTTGTGAGGCATTTTTAGAAACAAATATTATCTCATTTTATCCTTACAACAACCTAGTAGTTAGGTGACATGTTATCCCCATTTGACAGTTCAGGAAACTGAGGTAGACAGAGGTGAAGTAACTTTCTCAGAATCACACAGCTAGTAAGTAACTGAGGCTGGATATGAGCTTAGGACTTTCTGCCTCTAATGCCAACACTATCCACTGCACCATCTAGCTGTCTCTATTGTACAAAATTCATGATTATTGCCCCTCCTGTTCTGTCATACTGAGTTTTGGGAAGGGATGAATGGAGTAGCAAAGACAACAAGGAAAAAGGTAGTAGTGCTCTCATATCTAAATTTATAATATCCATGTAGCCTTTAATTATAATCCATCTGAAATTTTGAAATCCAAGAACCATTTTTTTTGCCTTTTTTTTTGGAGGGGGGAAGGCAGGGCAATTGGGGTTAAGTGACTTGGCCAAGGTCACTACAGCTAGTGAGTGTTAATAAGAATAATTTTCTTTATCATCACATGAGGATTACTGAATATTATAAAGGTCCTTTAAAATATAGAGGGCATTTCTGATTCCAGGGAAATGCTTTAAATCAGAAAACATTTTCCATTTGTACAGACACTACTCCTCAGAACTAGAAATTAGTAAGATTTCTGTTCAGAGAAAACATTATGTTCCCAAATAGATACATATCCATTATTTTAAGAGACTAAACTCTTAGTGTCAGAATTTTATCTTCTAAGGCTTCCAAAAAGTTTGTATTACAACAACTTTTCCATTAAAAAAATTCCCCCGTCTATAATGGAGACACATATTTGCCTTTCATTTTGAAATTGTACCTGAAGCATTTCAAATCTTTTTTGCCTAATTTTCGTTTTTTTGGTCTAATTTTTGTCCAAGTCACACCTGCAGTTTACGTTCTTTCCAGGTACATCTTAGTAAAAAGTGCTTAATAAATAGCTTATCTGGATACATTTTCAGAAACAAAATATGCTTTGGTCATATGAGGAAGCTCCAGCCAACAGAGGAATATTCAAATCATTTTATGGCAAAACAAATGAAAATTAACTCAGTGAATAGCTACTAATACATGAACTTTATTGGAACAGCTTCTCATTATATATTACACACTTCACAGTTTTTGCGCTGAATTGGATTTTAAAAATACTTTTCCCATTCTGGGGAAATAGCAATTAAGATCATGATGAAAGAGGCCAATAAAGTCGGTATAAGGTTTGATGTGGGGAGAGCTTTCTGTAATCCATAATCCCCACTTCTGTAATAGTGAGACCTGATGCCAGTCAAGAAATAGTTAATAATGGCAGAACAAAGCTCCCATAAGACTGGGGGGGAATATTTGAATTCTTAATATCCAAATTAACAGTCTTAGTGAAATATTAAACACATATACAGATACGCACACACACACACACACAATTCCCCCTAACCAAGTCCCTTAGACCAATAAAAGAAGCAAACTACTCTTGCTGTTTTCTTTTTTTTTATACTTGATAGTATTTTTTTTTCCAATTACAAGGAGAGTACAAGATAGTTTTCAGCACTCGTTTTTGTAAGATTTTGAGTTACAAACTCTTCCTGACCCCATTTGGGGTTTTCTTGGCAAAGATGCTAGAGCAGTTTGCCGTTTCCTTCTCCAGCTCATTTTGCAGATGAAGACACTGGGGCAAACAGGATTTGATGACTTGCCCAGGGTTACATAGCTAGTAGGTGTCTGAGGCTAGATTTGAACTCAGGTCTTGTTGAGTTCAGATATGGTGTACTATCCACTGTGCCACCTAGCCTGCTATAGAGTAAGTTAAGTGAGGAGCTCTGACAGCTGAGAAAAGAGGCATATATGAAGGAAAAAACTTAGCTATTAAGGACTTACTTTTCCTTTTTTCCCTTTCACCTCTTGGAGAGTGCATAAAGGTAGAGAGGGAATTTCTACCTCTTCTTCCTCTCCTTCCTACAGTATCTCCAACAGAGAATGGAGAATGTTTTGTTTTCATTTTTCTTGCTTTGCGTTTTCAGTAAAGGCTTCTGCATTGAGCTAATTGTGCAAATTGTCTAATCGTGGTGAATGAAGAGGTTAGTGCTAATGAGCTATAATTTTAGGAATGCTGACAGAGGACCTGAAACCTGGGGTAATGATCCCCTGGAAGATCCAACTTAGTGTGAGTTGGGAGGGGGAGCTTAGAGAAGGATGCTCCATAGATTTGATTTGTCTATGGGGTCATAAATTCAATCCCTTTCTCTCCAGCTGGCCATATCTTAGAAAAGTAGATATCTCTATTCAAATTGAGATCCAAAACAAATCAGATAGTTCCTTTTTTCTCATTTTAGGGTTAGCTGTCTATCTGTTTCTCTATTATATACACATATTTGTGTATCATGTGTAATGCATATATGTATAATACACATATGTGTGTATTAATTATATACATATATACATGAGAAAATATGGACAAAAAGTTGGATGATTTTTTTTCCCATTCACATAAAATACACACCTAAAGTTATCTTAATTTTCTGATATACATGCCCATTCATATAATATATTTTATTAAGTTTCTTTTTGCTTATCAAATACTTAGCACTAAACAAAATTGTTTAAGCTATTCTGAAAACACTACATTCTATTTTTTAAATAGTATTTTCCCCTCAATTGCAGGTCAAGATAATTTTTAGTATTCATTTTTACAAGATTTTGAGTTTCAAATTTTTCTGCCTCTTTCCCTCCCCTCTCCTCTTCCTAAAATATTAGGCAATTTGATATAGGTTATACATGTGCTAACATGTAAAGCATATTTCCATACTAGTCACCGTTGTGAAAGAAGAAAGAGATCAAAAGGGAAAAATACACAAAAAGGATAGAGTAAGTGAAAAATATGCTTTGATCTGCATTTCAGGGTCCATCAGTTCTTTATCTGGATATGGACAGCATTTTCCTTCATGCGTCCTTTATACTTGTCTTGGATCATTGTGTTGCTGAGAAGAGCTGAGTCATTCATAGTTGATTACCACACAGTGTTGCTGATACTGTGTACAATGTTTTCCTGATTCTGTTCATTTCACTTTGCATCAGTTCACATAAGTCTTTTCAGGTTTCTCTGAAATCTGCCTGAACATCATTTCTTTTTGTGTGTATGTGTGTGTGTGTGGGGGGGGGGGTTGGGGTTTTTTTTTGTTTGTTTTGTATTTTTGGAGAGGGAAAGGCAAGGCATTGAGGGTTAAATGACTTGCCCAAGGTCACACAGTAAGTGTGTCAAGTGTCTGAGGCTGGATTTGAGCTCAGGTCCTCCTGACTCCAGGTCTGGTGCTCTATTCACTGTGCCACCTAGCTGTCCTTGTTCATCATTTCTTATTGCACAATAGTATTTCATTACAGTAATATATCACAGCCATTCTCCAATTGATGGGCATCCCCTCTATTTGTAATATTTTGTCACCACAAAAAGGGTTACTATTAATAATTTTGCATGTAATCCCCAAAAGAAAACTCCTAGAAATGTTATAGCCAGGTTCCGGCATCCTCAGATCAAGGAGAAGGTATTGCAAGCTGCCAGGAAGAAACAATTTGAATATTGTGGAAACACAATTAGGATAACCCAGGATCTAGCAGCTTCTACATTAAGGGATCGAAGGGCCTGGAATATGATATTCCGGAGATCAAGGGAGCTTGGATTAAAACCAGGAATCACCTACCCAGCAAAATTGAGCATCGTACTCCAGGGGAAAATATGGTCATTCAATGAGGTGGAGGACTTTCAAACATTCTTGCTGAAAAAACCAGAACTGAAAAGAAAGTTTGACACTCCAACACAAGAAGCATGAGAAGATAAACACAGAAAAGAAATCATAAGGTACTTATCAGAGATGAACTATTTACATGACAACATGGAAAAGTGACAATTGTAA
>JAQQSU010007721.1:0-13139 GCA_028627135.1 Pseudochirops cupreus
TATTTATCTCTGTTCAATAACATGGTTCAATGGTCTCTGATTTTTATTGCTCTTGTAAGAAGAAACAATGCAAACAACCCTTGGCTGTACCCTTGTCTCTATTGAGCCTAACTTTTTTTCACTTGTGGTGCAAACCTTCCTCATTGCATCCCATTATGGCTGGTCCTTTTGATATGTCTTTAGGGAGAGCAGGTGAGGTCACAGAATTTCATGATCCAGGAGACAATTAACACTCCCATGACTAAATGGACATTTTATGAATATTCAGACCTTGTTCAGCTCCCTGGGAAACAAAAATGTTGGTACCCCTTCTCGTCCTTCCCACTGGGGCCTCCGAAAGTTTTTGTGTGTGTGTGTGTGAATGGGGATTGTCAGCTGTCTGGCCAGTCTTCCCTTTTCAAGCAGCAGATTCCTCATTTGCATATTTTGTATACACCCTCATGCAAAACAGCACACCCATTTCCCCCTTTCACAAAAGAGATAAGAGCTTCCTTTGGAAACCCTAGCCAAAATCCCCTTCTGTTTATGCAGAACCCCATGATTTGGATTCCATGCAAATTAATTCGGTTTTGATTTTAATGTTTTGTTGAAGAGATTGGAGGGTGGATGTTGGGGGCAGGGAGTTGTCCCTATTTGCACAGGACTCCTTTTGTCCCTGGGGTCTTAGCTGTGCCCCATAGCTGGATTTCACTCTCTCCGGCCCTATACCAAACAACTGAACCCCTTTGCTGCTCATTTCATTTTGACCTTTGAGAAGGAGCTGCACATTGGAGAATCCTTTCCAGCCTGTCTATGCCAAGACTGCTTTGGCTGTAGACTTTGGTCTTGTCTTTCTGGTGGAAAGTGGTGGGAGGAGATGGCGGGACTCATTGGCCTGGGATATTGACAGGTATCTGCCAGCAAAACCAAAGTGTGTAAATTGAAAGGTACAACTACTTCTTTTGTGGGAAATACTGCTGCATTTCAGAAGTCACCAAAAGGATCTGAGAGTGGAATGGTGGTGATAAGTGATATTGAGAAATGTTTATGTATGCCCTTGGATTCTGTCATTTATCTGTTATGTATCTAGTTATTTTCACTTTGTATCACCAAGTTGAATGTCAGCTCCTTGAGGGCAGGTCTTGATTTAGCATTTCTTTGTAACTTAAGCACTTAGGGTAGTGCCTGGAACATAGTTAAGGGCTTGAAAAATGCTTTTAGACTGACTACATTCATACAAATGAAATGAATCCTGTTATTTAAGGTTTCCCCTTTCTGAAATTCTTAAAGTCAAAATTCCTTCAATCTATTTCTTTATGATATTTTGCAAGTTTATTGAATTATTTGGTACTCTACATAAGTGATGACGTGGGTATGCTGTGGTTGACTGACATGTTTTCACTTAGCTCTGGTATGATAATGCTCTGAAAGGGCTATGAGCATCAGCATCTAATAAACAAAGGGAGAGGATTGTGTCTAGTGTTTTTTGAAGTCTAGTGAATGGAGGTTGAAACTAATTTCCCAGGGTGCCGAAGATGGGCCCAGACTATGGCATGATTAAGTGAAGGATGCAACGTCAGCTAGCACATCATGGTAAAGCTTTGGTTGAACTCTGCCATCCTTTGAAAAACTTTGCTGGTGCTGTTCAAAGTCCATTTGGGATGGATTATTAGGATTAAAGAACAGCAGAAGGTTTCCTCTGTATTTAGTATTTGCCCTGGTGTCCTTAGTGAATGAGAAAATTCAGCTGATTTATCTGGCTCTCGTTTCTAGAGATGGATTTAAACTGACCCGCACTTCACAAAGGTGATCCCACTAACCTTCTTTTAATAAGTTACAGATCTCAAATTGTTCCAAATCCTTAAAATACCATTTGAAGTAAAGTTGATAGATAATTATCATTTTCCCTCTCTGTGTGCAGATATTTTCAGAGCACCAGTACAAAGCTGTGGTACAGTTTCTTAATTGCCCAGATAATCCTGTTTGCTTGTATTTTTAAACTATGAAGTGCTGGGTAATTATTCAATTCTTATTAGAAGGCAAATGGCAGTGTAAACAATAATTAGGATGTTAGACAGACTAATACGCTTCAAAGCAAATTGGATTTTTTTTTTCATACTGTTCAGCATGAAGTCCCATAAAGCCAACAATTTAGGAGCCAGGCAAAAAAAAGCTCCATTTTGTTCATATTTTATGGTGTTATCTCTTCATGGCTTGTTTCTGTGAATAGCAGTTTGCACCAGTGAAAATGCCTGCTCCAAAGCCAAATGTTTCTTTAACAATCGGTTCCCTGCTGCTTGACATTTGGCTACAGTCTCCCATGGCTCCAGATTGGCTCTTTGTCTGCTTTAGTTCCATAGGGTCAGAGGTTAACAGAATACTGATTTCCTCCCATAATACCATGGCAGGTAAATATGGGTAAACCTCATGATTAGTTAAGACACAGTTCACTTTGGAATGCCTTTCTGTTGGGCTTTTGTTCATAAGAACTCTCATTTTAGATCAGGAGTTCCCCAGCATTCCTTTGTAGGATACTGATTTCCAGTCACTTCTCCTGTGAACTACCACCATTCATAACTAGCACATCCCCAGAAATGTATGACCCAAAAGCTGTGAGCAAATCATTGCTTTTGATGAATTAATTTTGCCAACTTAATATGGTAATGCACTCTCCAGTCTTAAGACACTTAATTATGTCTTGTAGTCGTATCTGTTCCTTATATTTCATTGATAGAATAATAAGCAGATAACAAAGGGAGGAGACAAAGATACTTTAATAACGTTGCTGTCACTTTCTTGTGTGTCTGGCTTTCATGGTGTGTTTCCAATCAGAGGTGTAATTAAATGAACAATCAGCTTTATTTCTCATTATCAACACTTTAAGGAAAGGTTCAAGCATTCATCAGTATCAATGCTGTTAATGAATTACAGCACTTTAATTACAGCTAGCTTAATTTTTTATCCTAAGAAGAACAGGTGGCTTGAAACAAGATCAATGCAAGCTTTCACCAGGTTATAGGGTTGTTGTTTTTTTCATAATCCTTATTAGTTATAATGTACACATTATCGTTAGAGGTTGCTTAACATCAGGAGTTCTTGTCTTTGCAGATTTCTTTTTTTGGTGTGTTAAGAAAGCTTACCTTTTTAAATATTAAATACACTGTAATATACTATATCTGCTTGGCCCATTGGAGGGGAGAAAGGATCAACCATATTGGCCTATGAACTTGGTCCTTGAATTCATTTGTTTTCAGTTTTAAGTGTTTTCTGTGGTTGAAAAAGACACCCACACTTTGAAAGCAGTTTCCTTTTGAAGTGTCCAGGCTGGCTGGGATTGAAACAACCCTAAGCAAATTAGCATGTTAAAAGAATTGGATCAATACCTTCCCCTGACCCCACCCTTCTTCCTCTTTTCTGAGGGGGAAAGAGTTTGAAACAGCCAGGAGGCCTTTGACTGATGTGCCAGTATGTTTCAAGAACATTGTCGATTGCTGGGTGGGTAAAATTGACAGCTTGATCTAGAGCCCAGACTGTGTCTAGGATGGCCATTTGAAAACAGATGCAAAGAAAATTGACAGCTCCAGGAAAACTCAAGCATTTCATGTAATTATAGAGAGGATTAGAAGAAAAGTGTTGGGAGAAATAGGAGATCAATACAAGGGCACTTGGAGCCTGAACTTCTCTTTAATTGTTAAAGTACTCAATTTTGTACCACTTACCCTGTGCATAGGGAAGAATATTTTATAGGTGTTTTTTTTTTTTGGAAGGGTGTATAAACCTAGCTATAGGAGAAAAAAAAAGAAATAAGCAGCTACTGATTTCATAGAATGTACTGAGTGCAGTTATATGTAATTAACAGTAAAATACTTCCCCCACTTAAGACGAGATGCAAAGGTGCTAATTAACTAATGGTAGAAGTTGTGATTTCATTACTCCATGTTCCTTAACAAGGTGCTGTTACTGTAGTGCAGCTGGAAATATTTATTCATTCAGTGTTCCTTTGTAAAATACCTTTAAAAAAAACTTCATTTAAGATTCACCTCCCCTGCCCCACATCTGAAAATCTTTGAAACCAAGTTTCACCTCAGCTATGACGTGAAAGGTTGTTAGTTGTTATTCTTGTAATTTTTAAAGAAAAACATTAGCATTGGAAAAAAAAATGTGTAATCAATGCATAGGGAGTTTCAGAACCCAATAAAGGATATTTTTGTGTTATAGGAAAGAGGGTTGGGAAAATGTCATCTTCTGATAAGCTTGGGGACAACTGGACTTGAAATTTCTTTGGTATAGGGAAGTTTCTGAAGAGGAAATTCCCCTTCACCTACTCAAGGAAGCATCTTTATGATTTACAGTCTTACAGAATTGCCTAAAGCACTGAGAAGTTCGACTTGCCCAGGGTCACATAGTCAATATATATCGAAGACTGGACTTGAACCCATTTGTCTTGGTCCTGAAACCAGGCCTCTATCCACTATGGGTAAAAGTTGATCTTGAAAGCTTCTTGTTCATGACATATGGGCCTTTCTTTGATGTCAGTTAGTGGGCTTGTACTGCTACCCTAAAAAAATGTACCAATTTAAAACGTAATCACATAAAATAAACTTGTAATATTGGTAAACGTATGGTGCTTGCCATTAAGAAGTGTTATAAAGACATTTAATTTGGATAGGGAATACAGAAGAGGAAAGATAGAGGATAAGAATTTGACAATGCAACTGATATTAATTGGAGGGAGAGGCTGTTCTGATTTATAGACTGTATCATTTTTAAGAATATGAACACATATGTGTATATATATATCACAACAGTAGAAATAAGTACATTAGCCAATTTTAGCTTTGATGATTTCCTAATTCCTTTTGGCTCTAAACCCACCACATCACCTCCTGATCTTAAAATATCATTTTCTCAAATAGAATTTCCTGATGGAAAGAGGTATACTTTCTAGTTGATAGGAGCATTCATGCTTGTTTGGAAGCTGTCAATCTCTGTGTAAATTAAGAAATTGACATTCTAGTTTATCACTCCATTTCTTAAATTTGTCTAATGTGACTCAAACCCTCAGAACTCGAATTGCCCTTGATTGAACCAAGAAAATGGAGTTTCTCAGTGTTCAGAGCTGAAAACTAGACCCTGGATCTTAGTAATCTCATTGTGGAGCATATACCCTATGAGATTCAGAGACCATTAGGGACAGGGCTGCCACGGGAGTTACATTAAGATGCCAGTGATAAGACAATCCGGTGGTGTCATTGGTCTTCTTAGGAATTTAGGTCCTTCAAAGGACAAACAACAATAACATATTGAAATAGAATAAAAGTGTATCCAAGTAAGACAAATTCCAGGTGAGGTTTACTCACCTGGTCCTACTTTTGTTTAAGCATTTATGTATGTTGGACATCTCCAAGATTGAATGCCATAGGTCTTAAGATAATTGATTTAGAGGTAGAAGTAACTTGACGGGTTTTCTAGTTCACCTTTCTCATTTTTTAGATGAGAAAACTGAAGCCTGGGGAAATTGAGTGATTTGTCCAAGGTCATACAGTTATGTGGGGGGAAGGGGAAGGGGGAGGTGAGGCAAATACATCCTTTAGAAAAACATACTCACTTGTTCTGATAAAACAGTTTATATGTCATTGAGGGAAAAGTTGTTGTTCAGTCTTAAAATTCCCATGTTCCTCTTTTACTAGAAGAAAAAGTCTCTTTTGGGAAAGACATGTATTTTGATTTCTCTGTGGGTCTATGATCTCCTTGGTATATAGTAGATTTTCTCTCTCCAAGTACTGCTCACCACCCTCCTTTGAGGAGGATCTACCCAAGGTACTGGAGGCCTTCTGGGCCTTTTAATATTTCAGGTCTGTACTCAGGATGTCCCTCACTTTCACTGCATGCTGGCCCACTTCCATTTATGTTCATAAACTCTTCTGATGATATCTCTTATGCTATTTTTTCCTCCTAAGTCACGACTGATCATTTGATGTAGCTATACCTACTGTACATACCTTTTAATTACCCTTTGGGCTGCCTGAGATCTTTTCTTCTGAGAGTAAAGTGCAGTGCTGTAAAAAGCACAGATGGAATGAAAGCTTTAGGAGGCAGGTATCCTAAAAAAGAGGCACCCCAAAGAAATCAAGTTTGTTCACTTCTAGTATGGATAATTATTGAAAAATTCAGTTTCATTGAGCTTTTAAAATAATTCAAATGGCTCAACACACCAATCCCTCAAAACCAACAGTAGATGCATTTCATTTGATCCAGATGATTTCCAACCTTGCTGCCTTCATTGAGTCAAAACAAAGATTCATTTTCCTTCCCCTCCATAATCAGGTTACTGGATTTTCCCTCTACTCATGTAGATCCTGAGCATTCAGACTAAAGCAAAGTTAACTTAAGTCAGAGTTAATCTTTGGGCACAGTTGGGTTACTCATTAATCAGAAGGTTATCTGTTAATGAGACTCTAGTTGAGAAAATATTTAAGATCCTCTTAGAAAAAGCTTCATTTCCTTGAAAAAGGAAGCTTAGGTGCAATCTCACTGAAGCACGTTGTTTTGTTTTGTTCTTGGGCATAATGATGGCTCAGTGTGGGATTCCAGGATACTTAATTGTGAATGGACCTGTTTCCTTTCCTGGCTTTTCCACTGGCCAGCCCTGTGACCTTGGACTAGCAATCTTTCATGGGATCACAGAAGTTGGAAGAGACCCTAGAGATTGTGAAAGCCACCCTCTTCATTTGATAAATTAGGACATCAAGACTTAGTTAGCAAAGTACTTAGGCTAATGATCTTTCCTCCATACCAGTTGCCCTCTCTGGAACTCATTTTTCTTATCCTTATAATGAGAAGCAGAACAGATAATTGGTGAGATGGGAAAGGGCACCTGAATGAAATACCGCTACAGCCGCTCTGAACTGACTATTTGCAAGTATTTGGTCTCTTCCCCTGTATGACTGTATGACTTATAGGGGAGAAGAAGTAGAATTTCCTATTGTTACTTAGAGGATCATAGAATCAGAACTCAAAGGGATCTTAGAGGCTGTCTAGTCTCCCATCTGTACATCCCCTATCCCCTGTGTACATCCCCCACCCCAGTTGAAAATTAGGTCCAGAGATGTTAAGTGATTTGCCCTTGATCACACACATGGTAAGTCCTGATATGGCATATTTACTCCACTTATTGTGGTACATCACAAAACAAGTATCATTGCTTACACATGTACAAATGATGCAGCCGTGTGGATGACAGATAAAAAAGCTGGCCAGGGTAGAACTTGGAGATGAACTTAAGCTCAACTATGTAACACCCTTCTCCCATTATCCCAGCACCTGCCATTCTGCCGTTGGACTCAGAGGCTAGGCAGCTTAGATTGGAGCAAGAAACATTGGTTCAAATTCTGGCTCTGATGCCCCACTAGTTATGTGATCATAGGCAAATCATTTCATCTTTCTGCCTCAGTTTCCTCCCTTATGTAATGCTAAGCAAAGGCAACTTCCAAGGTTTGGATTACCAGCATAACAAACCCCATTTATTCCACAAACATTCACAGAACAGAGAAAGTCAAAATACAATGTAACTTGTTCCTTTAGCAAGTAAGTTCTCAACTCAATTCAGGTACTACTCCACCCCTAGACAATACATTCATTTAGTCAGTCAAAGTCTTTTCTCAAATGGAGATTAGTCTCCAATCTTAAACAAAGTACATTCATTTGGTCGATCACAGAGTACAAAGAAAACTCAAAAGACTTCCCACCCCTGAATCTCAAAAGGGACAGGAGAACACAAAAGGCATCCACCCTTAAGTTACAACAAGGTTAAGATACCATCTCAGCATTGAATACCCAAGGAAAGGTCATTCTTTCATTTTCACTTGAGGGAAGCCTTCAGCAGTCACAGTTCCTGGGGAGACAAGGCTCAACAAAGCCATAGCCAGTGTCCTCATCAAGTCACTCTCTGCCTGTAGAACAGTCCCAGAACTCCTGAAAACATCAGCAAGGCTCTCTTCCAGGATTTCTGTGCAGGTACCACAAGAAAATCCTCCTTCAGGGCTTCTGAACCAACAGCCAGGTTCTAGGACCTCTACAACAGCAGCACTGTCCTTCACCATCAAGTGAATCTGGAAAAACAATATCAAAACAATACTGGCATCACAGCCATGCCTCCTCAGTTCTTGGCAGTTCTCAAAACTCCTGGGCAGTTCCAATGGATTCTTAGCAGTCTTTCTCTCAGCAACTCAGGGTTCCATGATACTGGATACTGCTCTCCCAAAGTCCTTCTGGCCTTCTCTAGGCTTGGGCTTCTCTCCTAATTCACGGCTCCTCCCAGTTCAGCCCTCTCTCTTCATGTCAATAAGTCCATCCCGCAAGAGGGATTCACAAGCTCTGGGTTTTAACACTCATCCCCAAAACCAAGCCAACACAGGGGGATCTACAAATTCCATTACCAATACACCTTGTAAAATTGTTTTCTTCTTATACTTACCCTATAAGATGAAATGTTAAAAACTTTAGAGCACTTATACAATTATGATTTTTTAAAATTAATGATAAATAGTGGGAAGATGAGATAAACTCTCCCCCAACCAGGCCATGTGCCTGAGGGTGCCATGGTTTGTGTTCAAGGTAACCTAGTACCGATCCTGTGAGGGAGCCAGTTTATGCCATTTATACTTTTTTATCTTCTGGGCCTGACAAGGAGGGATTGATTCGCAAGATGCCTCCGAGTTTCTTAAATCTAGTCCTTTGCTTTCTTTTGGTAGACCTGAACAGAAGAGGATGGAAAAAGTCGTCTTAGATTGGAAAGGCAAGAATTGAAAACATTCACAACTTTTATGGAAAAAAAAATAATCCAGTAAGGCTCTGGATCAATACTGATAGGAGGAAATGTGTTACTTTCATAAAAGATATCTGATTTGACTTTTTGGGGGTGTGTGTGCATGCACGTGCATGTGTGGAGGGGCAGATAGAGGATTGCACCATGAGAGCTTAGAGGAGGTATGAAACTTAGTGACTGATAAGCTTCAAGATTGGTGCTTTCAGCCACTCTATGAACTTGGCTTTTCTTTTCCTTTGTTCTGATTATTCTGCTAAGAATTTCAAATGCCCAAGTTTTACCCTTATGTAAACAGTAACTTGTATTTTTCACAGGGTTCTGTGCTATGAATTTCAAACACATCTATGTCGATCAGGGACCTCTATATAATTTTTGTATGGCTTTGCAAAGAGAAATATGACTATGTAACTCTTAAGGTTGGGGGGGGGGGCTCCTGTTAGAGAGGGTTCCTGAGCAATTACTATTTATTTGACTCTACCTTAGCAGGGAGGGACGATAGATTGTCCTTGGGCTTTGCTAAATAACAGGGTAATGGGATTTGAAAGATGTCTCTAGTCAGTGCTAGAGAATCATTTCACATTCCTATGGGCAGAGTAGACTAGCTAAATACCTTTTCTGAGTTCTTAAATGATGACCATGAAATCCATAGAAGTTTAGGAGAGAACTCAATTTGAGTCCTGGATTTAGACTCAGAGAATTCTGCTCTTTTCTACTTGTATGACCTAAGGAAAGCTCCCTCTCCTCTCTGGGCTTCACTTTCCTCACCTGTAAAATAAAGGAGTTGGATTGGTTGATCTCCAAAGACTCTTCCAGTTCTGGAAATTATGATCCAAATAAGAAGATAAATTTCTAAGAATCTCAAACCTAGATCTGGGGCTCAAACCCCACCTCAGACTCTAGGTGTGGAATTCTGAGAAAGTCACTTAACCTCAATCTACCTCAGTTTCTTCATTTGTAAAATGAGAGGTGAGGGTTGACTTCCTTGACCTCAAAGATTCCTGCTAATTTAAATCTATTGTCTTACGACTCTTCACCTTAAATGTATTCTGAAACAACTTTCCAAGAGAAGGTATGGTTATTGATACACCCTGAAGTATTTCACCTTCATTTCTAATAATTTAGAATTTTTCTATATCATAGAGGATTAAAAAGGTCAGAAGATAATGAATTACATATAGTGTAAATTGGATTAAATGGCCTAAGAAGTGTCTTCTAGTGGTGAGGTTTGTAGTCCTTTGAGGCTCTGGCCTTCTCCCTCAACCTGATAGCTGGATAGGGTAGAATGATGTTACTGTTTTCTATTGAGATAACAGAGGAAGAGACCACTATTAATTCATAAGATGATGGGAGTCTTTCTAACTTCCCTATAGTGTGAATTTATTGAACATTTCCTTCCCTGCACCTCTTGGATTAAATGAAGCAAATAGGGCCATTCCAAAAAGGACTATAGACACTAGAAGCTCCTCTCCCCATCTCTGACAACTTGGGAATACCCTTTGAGGGATCTTCTGAGACCCAGTTCTTTCACACTCTTCCCCCATTTCTATCCCTCTCCAAGGGTGTTAGAATGAGTTAAAGTTCATTTCCTGCAGTCTCAGCTAAACCTCTTGTCCGTAGAAATGTTTTCATGAATTCAGATTTTCTTTGAACCTCAGAATTCTCTGAAGATCCTCAGGAGAATTTATACATTTGTTTGGGATTAATTTCTTATGAATTGGCTCTGGGGATTCCCAGAATGGGACTGTATTTGGGGAGATCAAAATGTTTTCTTCACCAGTCTGTAACATGTCAAGGACTCCAGAATACAAAGTGCTTCAGCTGGGTAGACACGATCCTGTGTAGACTTACAATCTTGGCCAAAATGTTTTGCTCACCAGTGTGCAATGTGTCCATGAGCAAGGACTCCAAAATACAAAATGCTTCCACTGTGTAGATGTGATCTTGTGTAGACTTAGAATCTTAGTCACCTGAGTATTCACTTTATTCCATACTTCTTTGTAAAGCTGGTGTACCAAATTACACATTTCTTGATTGCATCTTTTTTTAAAATGGATATGAAGAGAGAACAACAGATCTTAAAACAAAAATGTTTCTATACATATGAGTCTCCAAAATTAAAAAAAAATTATCCCAGTTAACCCCAACATTATTACCTTTTAGTATTCGCATGCTGCTTTTTGGATGTACAGATGAGTCCATCTGATAATCTCATAAATATAGTGGCTAGGTTGTGAATGAAAACCACCACCTTTTGGGTGGTAGAGGTGTGGTTTGAAAGCACTTTAAAAGAATGGGAGGTATCAAAAGTGCATCGATTCTGAGTTATTATACCGTTACACACATCCTAGACGGTAAAACCTGCAAAAAACAAAAGACACATGAAGATTGTCAAGGGCAAAACTTATATCTAAAAATGGGCATTATTTGTTAGCTTTTGTACAAAGCTAATTAATGAAATGAGCCTCTGCAGTAGATGCAGCAGTCATTAGCACTTGTGTACGAGAAAGCTTCTCCTCTTAATTTATGCCATTCAAGGTTATGCCAACAAAGCCTTTCTTTCCTTTGTAAAAATTAATTAATTGTTCAAGCCTGTTTAGACAAGGTTCCTTTTGGTGGCTCCATTACCTGCTCCAGCTGCCCACAGTTACTGGTAAAAGGATGATCTTTTTAAAGCTTGGTAAGAACTATCGTTCCTCCTCCTGCCACTAAGGTTTTTGTTACCCCTGCTATCTAGGTGAGATATTATTTTTAAAAACTTAATGAAAAGCCATCTTTTGAAAGATGCTGTTTGGTGCAATAATCTTTCATATAAGTAGTTCCTCTTGTTTAACATTAAAAAGAAAATTAGTAATGCCTTCATAGGTTCACAGACTAGGAGAGGAAGTGACGTCATTGACTAAACATCAGGTTTTAATAGCTACACATACTGGAACCACAGGTTCAGGTCCCAGTAGTGTTTGCTAGCTTGCCCTCCTTCTGGGCTGTCTGACCATGTAATCTGGTGTTAAATAACCTGGATCATGGTCGGAGAGGCCCAACACTTTTAGATCGGGTCATCTTGGTATCTTGTGCCAAAATTCCACATGAGGACCTCTCGGTCCACTCCTTCACCACTGGATTTTAGTTTGGAGAGTTGAATTGTAGTTAGCTAGTTCTAGAGTATAAACATTTAACACATTTCCTCTTTACTCTTTATAACTGTATCTTCCATATTGTTGTGAGTCGAACATTTTCTTCCTTCCTAGGATGAGGACCAAAACAGGAATACCTTTGGCTACTCTTTCCTTAGCTCTTTCAATTTGGGTTAATAATAATAAATGATGTTTATATAGAACTTTTAAGGTTTATGAAGGCCTTTGCGTACTTTTTCTCTTTTGCTCTTCCTGACAGCCCTGGGAGGGAGGGGCTATTATTATCCCTTTCTACAGAAGGATGGAAATATTTGTTCAAGGTCACACAGCTAAGGGAGTGTCAAGGTGGCATTAGGGCTTAGGTCATCCTGATTCCAACTGTAGCTCTCCTCTAAGGTAAGCAGCTTCCTCTCCACTGGGTTATTTGGTTCATGTGGGCACAGGCTTGAAAATCCTCATTGGCTGGGGGGATTGGCAGCAAAGGAAACAAGCTATTTGAAGGATGTTGTCCTTGGAGAATCCGGAGAAAGTTGAAAAATGCTAAGGGTTGGATTTTCTCAGTCAGAGGACATCCTTCTTCCTGTGCTCCACCCCTTAGAAACATGAAAACCAAACCAAAACAAACAAAAAAGTCCATGCTTATATTGAGAACTTCAAAGGTATTCACTCTTCTCCCAAATGCTTTTTATCCAATATACCCTTCTCCCTCCTTAAGCAGTTCAAGATTTTTGCACAAAATGAATGTGTAAAGAACATTAATATGTGGCTCTGAACATGGAGAGTTTGTAGCTTATGAGGACTAGAAGGAAACACAGGATCATAGATGTCATGCTTTAAGAAACCTCAAAGGTCATTTGTCTCAGCCCCCTTATTCTATATATGAGTCAACAAAGGCCCAGAGGCTAGAGGCTTACTCAACATCACACATGTGGCAGATGGAAGAACTGGGCTTTGAAACCACATAGTGATAGGCATCCCCTTTCTGCTTAAAGCAGTACTTCCCATTTGAAGGTGTCCTTTGTTGAGCAGGCTCGGTGCTCAGGTAACTGTGGCAAACTTGGTATGTGCCATTGCTGTTGTTTTTCTTGTTGTTTCAGTTGTGTCCAAATCTTTGTGACCCCAAAGTGGAAGATTGGATGTATTCAGTGTTTTGGAGGTCTTATATTTCTTCCTTCCTTCCTTCCTTCCTTCCTTCCTTCCTT
>JAQQSU010007722.1:0-13139 GCA_028627135.1 Pseudochirops cupreus
AAAAAAAAAAGATCATCACCACCACTCCATTATCTCTTAAACACAAAACATCTATATAGTAATAAGACAAATGCACACATAAACCTGATTCGCACTCACCAATACATGTAGAGCCTATGAGTGAGTGTACACTTTTAAGAACCTAGCAGGGAGGCACATGAGTAAGTAAACCTATGTGTTTGGGGGGCAACTAACAACTCTGCACATATTCCTGTCCTAGGTCCTTTCAAAAACAATCTACACGGCATGAAGTTGTTTCTCCCATAGTTGCTCTGCTTCTGGTCCTGACTCTCCAGACAGGCAAATCTACTCCTCTCCCGTGAAAAGGCTCGATGCTGCTGACAAACTATTTTAACTCATAATCAACTTTAACAGGGCACTAAAAAAAATGACTGTTGGAGTGACATGCAGCTCCTTTCAGCCAGAACACTGCGAAGCTCCCTGGGATAATTCTCTGGGCAATGTAAACATGCCCAAACAGCTCCTCACTCAATCGTCTTCCGCACTATCTAATCAAAACTCTTCTTACAACAACATAGCTGCAACGTTTGCCTTTTTCCCTGTCTCTCCCCCTAAACCTTGGAAGGAAGGTCCTTCTGAAAAGATGAAGTTGGGAAAGCCCAAGCTCAGGTTGGGTTCAGATCTTTTCCAATGGGCTTCCACCCTTTCATCACCCACTCAGCAGGCTCCCAGCCAAGCAGCTAGTCTTTCTTTCAGGTGATCTCTAGATACTTTCTTCACTCATCTCCTACTGGCTTATTTGTGGTCTTAGAAATAAGAGACTCCTGTTGTTCAGTGATTTATCTTTCACTAATTCAGGAAATTAGTCAGTCCTGATTTAATCTTTCCATACCCTCTAAAGAGTTAGTTATCCCTTCTTAATGCCAGTTTCTTCCTCCCGTTAATTATTTCTAATTTATCCTGCGTATATCTTGTTCGTGCGTGTTGTCTCTCCCGATAGACCGAGCTCCTTGAGGGCGGGCTTTTTTTTGCTTTGCTGTGCTCTAGGGTCAGCAAACTACCCTCCCCCACCTTCCCCGCCCTCTGCAGCCTTTCTGTTGGTATGTTCGTACACTAGTTCGCAGACTGTGGGTGCCTTAGCACAGTACTTGGCACATTAATAAATGCTAGTTAAGGGATCCGAACTTCTCTTTTCCTTTTAGCAACCAAACTAATCCCAGACTAAGAGGCAAGCAGAAATGATAGAATGGATCGGTCTGTTTGGAGGGAGAGGGCTCCCACACTGATGACATCACCAATCGCAAAAATGACGAGAGGCGTGTGGAATGGTGGAAAGCGCACCGGGTCAGGAAGACCTGGGTTCAAAGCCTACAGCAGGGCACGTCATTGGTCGCGTGACCCCAGCCAGGTTCCTTTAGCGATCCGTGCTTCAGCTCCCCACTCTGTAAAGTAGGGAGGCTGCCTTCAGGTTCTAAAGCTCTGCCCCGGGGGAAGGGGGACAACGACCGGTGACTCCTGTGGGTGAACTGCACCCAAATCAATGTGTGTAAAACGTGACTGGTGCGCCCCGCCCTGGGGGTGGGGAGGGGAGGGGAGGGGCCGCACTTACTCTGATCGAAGGGCACCGCTTTGTCCCTCGCGTATGTGAAGCTGCCCCAAACTAACCACAGGGAGGCGCCCACAAGCCAACGCCCCATCTTGGGTGAGGGTTGGAGGGCGGGGGAGAGGGGAGAGAAAAGAAATGGCTGCGACGGCTGCGGCGGCGGCGGCGGCGGCGCTCTTTCTCCGTCCTCTGACGTCAACGCTAGGCGCGGGCTGGCCTCGCGGCAGGAAGCGCTGCCTACATGCCCTCGGCGCCGCGCATCACGTGACGCGTAGTGACGTCACTCGCCGGTGGCAAGGAGAGGCTTCGCGGGAAGTGCGGGGGTGAGGGGCAGGAAGTGAGTGGGGCGACGCATTTCTCCCCTGCCCTCTGTTCTCTGCCAATGACAAACAGGAAATAAAAACAAGCCTAGCATGGGGGCGTCCTCTTTCTACCCTGGCACGGGGGTCCCCAAGGTTTGGGGGCGTCTCACCTCGCCGAACCCCAGGCTGCCGGCCTTTCACTGCCCGGGCCCACGATCTCCCGGAGCACAGCAGGGGACCGCAGTGGAGGCAGCGCTAGGCCTGGGGTCGGGGAAACCTGGATGACTGTACATGCCTTTGTCCAGGCTGGCTCTCATGCCTAGATTATACTTACCTCTTCATCACTGCCCTTCGGAGACCGTAGCTTCCTAAAATGCTCAGCTCTGGTGACATCTCCGTGAAATGTTAGTGTTCTTTTCCTCTTCGAGTTTTCCTCTGTCTGTTTCCAGCTTTTTAGCTTGCCTTCCCTCTTCTTATTTTATATTTTACCTATGTACTTAGAGATCATATCCATTCAATAGAATGTAAGCTCCTTGGTGGCAGGACCTGTTTTGGTTTTTGTTGGGATGCTCAGCACCTCATTTGTTTCTTTGCACATAGCACACACTCAAATAATACAAGACTACTTCTACAACAGGTGATTGATGGCACAGTGGCTATAGTGCTGGGCCTGAAGTCAAGAAGATCTGAATTCAAATCCAACCACAGGCACCTAATAGCTGTGTGACCCTGGGCAAGTCATTTAACCTTTGCCTCAGTTTGTTAGGGTTCTAGTAAGGATCAAATGAAATAATCTATGTAAAGCACCTGGCATATAGTAGGTGTTTAATAAATGCCTGTTCCCTTCTTCTTGATGGGATGTGAATCGCCTCTCTAGCTAAGCTTGATTTATTTCCCTCTGGGAAGAATCCAAGTCTTAGTAGAGTATAATTAGATTGAAGACTTCTCTATGACCCTGAAGTGAAAGTTCAATATGCTGGAATGTTGGTGCCTCTCTACCCCCCATTCATACCCTTTATGAAATGAGGCACAAGGTCACAGATTTAGGGCAGGAAAGGACCTTAGAGCTTATCTGGTCAACTCCTTTATTTTACAGATAAGGAATTTGAGATTTATAGTGGTTAAATGACTTGCCCAAAGTCACACAGCAGGATATGAACTGAGGTTTTCCTGGCTCCAGGTCCAGTACACTATCTACTCCCCTACTCAAGTGGTACTCTGTGTCTGAAGGACTGTATATTTCTTAGAGGAGGAAGGAGAACTTGTTGGAAAGAGGGTGGAAATTGCATCAGCTGTTTTGGACTACTGTGAAAATATGTATTTTCCACATTATATATAGGGTAAAATAAAGGCTGTGCTGCATCTCATATGCATCTTAGTATATGGGGTAGAAGACCCCAAAGACCCCCTACACAAATTTTATAAAACTCAGAGGCATCTCAAGGTAGGAACAGAAAGCATTTATTCAGTTCTCACAAGAAAAGGGTTTCACCTCCACTAGCACCGAATGGCGAAAGGGAGTGTGTTACAGAAAACAAAGCAAGGTTATATACCCTAGCATAAACAAATCCCCTCCCACCACTATCCCTTATTCCCATTGGCTGGGAGTGGGGCTTACAACATAGGCGTGAAAGTCCTCTCCAAAGACAAAGAACAAGGAAGTAAGGTATAACTAATCCAAACGTGCATGTCCTTATTTGGCAGACTTAATGCTGAGGCGGCAGTGAAGGAGGGGGAAGGATCATAAATTGGGTAATTTCTAGGAAACTGAAACTTAGGCCTGTCCCTTCTTACCAAAGCCTGTCTCTAGTTCTGAGACAGTCTCTCTCCCACCACCCTGAGGAGTCTTCACGAAGGGTATATCTCACTCATTAGTGTGTGCATTAATGCTGGGGATCCTTTTATCAACGTCTGTGAAAACCTTGGCATGAGCTACATTTGGAGATTTCTTAGAGGAATTGATGAGTCAAATAGATATGATTCTTGGGTTGCCTCAAAAATTGTACCCAATCCTTGTCAACCCAGAGATAGGGGTATAAAGCTACTGATTACAAAAAGTATGTGGAAAAGGAAACCAAGAACTCTCAGAAAGCACATCAATTTTTTTTTTAAATCATGAAATGACTCATTATTTAACAAATGTACTTAACAAAACTGCTTATAAATATGACAGGGAACGAATTTAGGCCATGTGTGCACTTCTGTGAATTGCGATTTTAAAAATTTAAAAAAACACAAGATGGAATAAGTGCAAATATTAAATTCATTTATCTCAAATGTGGAGAGGAAATGACTTTTTTAAGGACAAGATTGCTTGGTTATATCTTTTTAAATCTATACAATAAAAAAATAAAATTAATAGATTGGAGAAAATGTGATGAATATAACATAAAAGTAACATCTAGCTAAAAGGACATGTTTAAAACTTGCAAAGGCAATTCAACTTCGATACTAAATTGAGATTGAAACAACTTTGAGATACCACTTATCAAACCGACAAAAATTAAATAAAAGCTCTTGGAACACAATGCTGGGGAAAAAAACGTAGGAGAAACAGATACTTCCCTTGAGGTGAAATTGCAAAGTAGCACAATCTTTAGTTAAACAATCTTGTAGTATTCTGCAACTTTGACATTTTGATAGTATCTATAATTTCATTACTTTTTTAAATGGTGTGGATCACAGCCCATCCACAACTTTTCATATTCTGTGCTATTTATCAATTTTTCTGGTAAATCTTCCATAGTGGTCCACTCAAAGTACCAGGGGCTTTCCTCTAAAAACATGTGGGCCATCCCTTGGTCATCCTTGGCTCTCATTATGTAACCTTACCTCATTGTCTGATTATATGTTCCTCTGATGATATCCTTTCTGCAACTTAGTTTTTTTTTTTTAATTACCATTTTGGGGGGCAGCTAGGTGGCACAGTGAATAGAGCACTGGCCCTGGATTCAGGAAGATCTGAGTTCAAATCCAGCCTCAGACACTTAAAACACACACACACACACACACACACACACACACCCCTAACCATGTGACCTTGGGTAAGTCACTTAACTCCAATTGCCCTGCCTTCTTCCCTCCAAAAAGCAAATAAATAAATAAATAAGTAAAGATTATTGGTTTTCTATCTTTATATGTAATTGGAAAAAATAAAATACTATTAAGTGGGGGAAAATGTTGGTTTGGTTTTTTTTTACTATTGTCTTTTGTTTTCATATCACATTCTTTTCTGGATATGTTTCTTCTCTACCTAGGGAGTCATCCCTTGCAACAAACATTTTTAAAGGAAAGAAAAAAAACAGTTTAAAAAAAAACCTAGTAAACATATCAGCCATGTCTGACAGCATGTGCAATGTTCCACACTCTAGTACCTCCCCCCTCACCCCAAACTTCTGTGGAAAAAGGAGAGATGTACATTTTCTCAACTTCACTCCAGGGGTCAAACTTAGCTAATTACAATTCTACAAAGTCATTATCAGTTGTTGCTTTTTGTTCTTTCTGCTTACATAGCTGTAATTATTATGTTTGTGGTTTTATTCCTTCCCCCCTCCAATTATTAGCATTAAAAAAAAAGTTTTGAATTTCAAATTTTATCTTTCCTTCCCTCACCCTCTCTCCCTTAGAGGGAAAGCAATCTGATTTAGGTTATACATGTACAATCATGTAAAACATTTTCATATTAGTCATTTTGTGAAAGAAAACTTGAACAAAACAGAAAGAAAGAGAGGGGAAAAAGGAAGGAAGGAAGGAAGGAAGGAAGGAAGGAAGGAAGGAAGGAAGGAAGAAAAACAAGGAAGGAAGAAAAAAGGAAGAAAGGAAGGAAGAAAGAAAAGAAGGAAGGAAGGAAGAAAGAAAAAGAAAGAAAGGTATATGCTTCAAATTGTATTCAGATGCCATCAGTTCTTTCTCGGGAGGCAGGTAGCATTTTTCATCATGCATCCTTTGGAATTGTCTTAGATCATTATAGTGCTGAGAATAGCTAAGTCATTCACAATTCTTCATTGTACAATGCTGCTGTTACTGTGTACAATGTTCTACTGGTTCTGCTCACTTCACTCTGTATCAGTTCATGTTAGTCTTTCCAGGTTTTTCTGAAATAATCCTGTTCATCATTTCCTATACCACAATAATATTTCATTATAATAATATACCAAGACTTGTTCAACTATTCCCCAATGGATGGGTACCCCCTCAATTTCCAATTTTTAGTCACTACAAAAAGAGCTGCTATAAATATTTTTGTACAACTAGGTTCTTTTTCCTTGTTTTAAACATCTCTTTGGGATACAGACCTATTGCTGTATATGGATGGCATTGCTGGAACAAAGGGGAACAATTAAATATATTTAATTCTTGTTGCGCATGGTAGCTAAGTCCTATACAGTTGCAATGAACACTGAATCAGCAAATACTGAACCATTGCTCCTATGGAAAATATGAGATTGGGTTCCTGTGAGCCCCTGGTCACATTTACTTCAGCACTTTCTGGAGCGTCCTCACATACAAATCAATGAATTTCCTCTTCCTTTTTCTGGATATACCATATTGTTGATTTGTTAATATTGAACTCATGGAAAACAGCCTTATGCCTGAACAAAGCTTATCTAAGACATATTTTCTCCATAGGCACATTATAGCCTTCTTGTACTTAGGAACACTAGACAGTACTTCAGTGATATGCTTTGGGGCTGTGTGTGTGTGTGTGTGTGTGTGTGTGTGTGTGTGTGTGTGAATGTATATATTTATATATTTCCAATTATATGGAAAAGCAATTTTTTTTGCTTTTTTTTTTTTGGAGGGCAGTTAGGGTTAAGTAATTTTTAACATCCTTTTAAAAAAAATTTTGAGTTCCTACTTCTTTCCTTCCCCCCTTATTGAGAAGGCAAGCAATTTGATAAAGGATATACATATGTAGTCATGCAAAACATATTTCCATATTAGTCCTGTTGTAAAAGAAAATACAAACCAAAAAAGAGGAAGAAAGGAGGAAAAATAAAGTTTAAAAAAGTATGCTTTGATATGCATTCAGACTCCATTCAGACTTTCTCTAGAGCTATGTAGCATTTTTCATCATAAGGTGTGGGTCATTTAAAACCATGAAATCATGATAAAAAAAACATAAAAATGAGGAAAACATGGCACATGTTCACAAAATGGAATGCATTGGTTTACAGTATGAGGAGCTGAAAAAGAAGGCAGAGTATTGCCTTTTTTTTTTTTTACCTCCGGTGGGAACATGTGAGTTGGACAACTCAAATTTTCAACACTGTGGATGTCCTATCATGAATATTGATTTTTGAGTTACAACTAAATTTTGCCAAGTAGGCAGTTTTGTAATATAGAATCTATAAATAATGAAAATTGGCTGTAAACCGTACTATATTAACATAAAGCATATTCACATAAAATCACAAGCATGAGGAGTATTAAGAAATCTGGAAAATGTTATGAAATCATGCAAATTAAAAGCTAGAAAAACAGCCTATGTATTAACTGACTATATAAAAGGAAAAGTGATCAAAGAGATGAAAGGATACTTTTAGGGTGCTAGAGACTTCAGAGTCAATATTTGGCTTTTGTTTTGAGATGCCATGAGGGTTGATGACCTTTCTTGATATCACCCTTTTCTTACATAGCTTAGTCTTACCTTCTCTTTTTCCTTTCACTGATTGCCCAGGAACAGCAACAGTTCCTTTAGTTCTTTCCAGCTCAGTTCCATATGATTGGACCTATTCTTTCCTCTTTGTTTCCAGACCCTATCTGGTTATCTCTAACTGGTTCTGAGATAGTTCCTCTCTTTTAAACAAGTTTCTTGGGGCACAAGGTATACAGGTCTGAAGTGGCAACACAATATTCACATCACTGACAGCTACTATGAATATGCTAGCACAGTTCTGAATGGCAAAATATAACAGACTCTCCATAAAAAAAACAAGCAAAACATTTATTCAGACTCTAGGAAGCCAAATCCCAATACCAGAAAACCAAATTCATCATAGCAACAAAGAACTTAATGCACCATAACACAACAGGGAGCAAAACCATACCTTTAGTCTTCCCATAAACAAACACTCATAAGTCTAGTTGTCTCCTTGCCTGCATCCTCTCTTTCCCATTGTGCTAACTGCTCTGACTCACAGTTTCTTCTGGGCTCTGCTGCACCTGCTCAGCACATGTTCCATTTGATTACATTCAGCCTACTAAGGGGTAGAAAGAGTCATTACAAAGTCCCATTCACACTCAGTTTTGATTGGCTGACTCAATTAAGAAGTGTTTTTGATTACCCCATTTGGGGTTTTCTTGACAAAGATACTGGAGTGCTTTGAAATTTCCTTCTCCAACTCATTGGATTAAGTGACTTGCCCAGGGTCACACAGCAAGTAAGTGTCTGAGGTCAGATTTCAGCTCATGAAGTTGAGTCTTCCTAACTCTTTGCCCAGTACTTTTATCCATTGAGCCACCTAGCTGCCCTAGGAATCAATGGAGTTCCATCCTTGCACAAGCAATACATGACAGTCAGCATGGGACTCTCCTAGACTTAGAATCAAAGTAGGAGAGACCTTCCTTTGGCTTTTTCCTCTTCCTCTTACTAGTTATGTAACCATTAAGAAGTCACTTAATAACTTTGAACTTCATTTTTCTTATCATAAGATAAGAAAACTGGCACCTAGGTGGTGCAGTAAATAAAGCACTGGCCCTGGAGTCAGGAGGACCTGAGTTCAAATCCAGCCTCAGACACTTAATACTTACTAGCTATGTGACCTTGGGCAAATCACTTAATCCTGATTGCCTTGCCTTCCTCCTCTCCAAAAAACAAAACAAAACAAAAAAGATAAGAAAACCACATAAAATTGTGATGATATAGCTATTTCGTAGGATTGTTGTAAGAATCAAATGAAATAATATATGTAAAGCACTTTGAAAACCTTAAAACACTATATGTAAATATGTAAATATTAGTTGTTGTTATCTATTCATTCTCTGTTTGTAAAAATGAGAGCAGGACCAAGGAAAGAACCCTTCAGTGCATAACTTAAAAATCTCCCTTAACAAAAACTGGACTGTCATTATGACAAGCACTTTATATACATTATCTCATTTGATCCTCACAACAGCACAGTGAGGTCAGTACAATAGTTATTATTATCTTCATTTTACACATAAGGCTCAGGAAGGTGAAATTATTTGTCCACAATCACACAACTACTAAATGTTTCTCCCCTGACTCCAAGTCCAATACTTATTGAATGTAGTCTAGACCAGGCATTACACTAAGTGGTAGGAGAACAAATGCTATATAACACTGACCAAGCTGCAAAGAGGCTTATAATCTAATGAGAAGACATGTTCACAAATAACAGATAATTAGGAAGAGTGCAAAGGAGAGATCTAGATAAAGTAGTATAAGAAGAGTGAAGAAGGAAAGAGATAGAGGTGGTTTTCTATTTCTTGGAATGGATTGAATTAATGGATTTTTATCACCTTGATCTTTGTCAAGAGGGTTGGTGGTGGTGAGTTCCAGAGTCAAACCCTTTAAACAATTTTTATCAATGACTTGGAAAACTTAATGAAGTCTACTTGAGTTGGTTCTTGAAGGCAAAAAGGGACTTCAACAAATAAAGATTGATGATAGAGGGGTGAAACATTCCAGGCATGTTGGATTTTGTGAGAAAAGCCATGGAAATAGGATAAGGCAGAGTGTGGGGAAGAGGATTACTTTCCACTGGCTAGAACATGAAGTACACAAAAAGAAATAATAGCATGAAGCTGAAAAGGTAGGCTGGAGATAGAACATAAATAGATGCATATATGAATGTAGGCCTTGAATATATGTGTGTATATATGACAGAGACAGGAGTTTATTCTTTATTTAATAAGAACTGGGGAGCTGCCAGAGGATGCTGAATCAATAAGTGACATATTTGGCATAGTGATTCAAGAAACTTACTTGGGCAACTGGATAAAAGATATAATGGAGATAAAAAACCAAGACCAAGAAGACTGATATGATACCCTTTAAAGAATGAGAGTATAGTTGAGATGGACACATTCAGGACAGGACAGAAATCATTAACATATTTTGGTCCAAGGACCACTGAAGTGATGGCTACAAAAGAAGACAGTCTCCTTTTCTTCTTCTCTGAAAGGTCAAGGGGCACAGTAGTAGGGAAGAGAAGCTAAAATGTTGAGAAATAACCAGAATAGTGTGTAGAAATACAGAGACTGACCTTGGCCTCCCCTGCTACCATCTTTGTGCCCAAGCAGCTTGAACCATGGTCAGGGGAGAGAATAACCACAGGCTGAGGAAGAGATGGAGGAAAAGGGTAGAGCTACTGGAACAGAGGACTGCCATTGCTGTAACTGCTGCTTTTGCTACTACCCCAGTCACAATCAAGGATGAGATATGAAACCATCTGGAGTCACTGCAAAAAAAAAAAACCAACAACAACAACCTGTAGTTGTTCTTGGATGCTATAAAACTACAAATGGTAAAACTCCTTTCTTCCCTCTCCCACCCAGGGAGAATGTATATCCATGCCAACACCTATCTTTGTTTTTTTAAAGTTTATATTTTATATCGCTGGCCATCTAGTCTCTAAAAGTCAATATTAAGATAAAACAGCAGTTAACCCAATGTATTATATCATTGTATTTTATTTGCTAAAGGAGTTGAAAGAGAAGTTATAGTCTTGAACCCAGAGAGAAAAGAAATTCTCTTTCTAAATGCTACAGCTTAAAAGACATTTTATTGGTAAAGATTTTGATAAATATAACTCTGTGTGTGTGTGTGTGTGTGTGTGTTTCATACAGATATCTTTTGGTAAATATAATGGTTTTCAACATTCATTTCCACAAGATTTTGGGTTACAAATTTCCTCCCCATCTCTCCTCTACCCCTCCACCCAAGATAGCAAGCATACTGAATACCCTTTCCCCCCAATCTGTTCTCTCTTATGGTAAATATAATATAATCATAACTATAACACCCTGTAATGGGAAGCAAAATAGTACTTTGCTTGTTTTAGCTATTCAAGTGCCTTTGAACCTTTAATTAGATCAAGAGTCTTTGCTGGAAACAGTATATATTGTACTGCCCTTAATAGGCGTAAGGGAATTTGAAGACCTTCCTGCTCTTAATAGGCCTAACATAATAACATGGAGCCCATGGTGGGAGAAGCTTGTCTACAGAGTAGACCAGGAAGGGTGGAACAGGAAGGAGCAGAGCAGAGCTGGGAGAGAGCAGAGCTAAGAGAGAGAATGTTTGTGATATCAGCATTCTGTTGTTCTGTGTTGATGTTACTTTGTCAGATAAAAGCATTCAGTCTGTTGATCTGTGTTAGTGTTACATTGTCAGACAGAAGCACTCCATTAATTCGTGTTAATTTCTCAGACAGAAAGTGAATTGAGATGATAATGCTGGTAATGTGTGTAAATATTGTTGTAACGCTGTTAAGTTTTGTCTTCCTAGAAACAGAAACTGCAAAGGGCTTGGAGTGGAGCAGTCCCTGTGAGGTGAGATATTGAATAGGAGCAGAGAGCTGCCTACATGTGAATCCAGGCAAAAGTCAGGTGAATCCAGGAAAGAGCTGGGAGCAGTCAGCCCATGGAAGAGAGGAGCCATGGGGTTTAGAAGTCAGCCTTGAGTTAAGATGAAAGAAGACTTTACTTGTATTGACTAATGATATTGTAACTTACTGTGACCTAGGAGTGGATGATGTTTGTACTTTCTGCTACCTCTTAAGGATAATTGACTTAAGGATGATTGGAAGCCAGTCTCAAGTCAAGATGAAAAAAGACTTTACTTGGATACTGTGTATTGATTGAAGAGATTGTAGTTTATTGAACATGTTTTGTTTAAGCCTGTGTCCACCATAGTAATAAGTTGTCATGTTCTGCTCTTGTGAATGTTATGCTTTAGTTTATTGCTGAATAAATAGAGTTCACTATACTATGTGATTAGATACTTAAAGTTCTTCACAGTAGCAGTCTTTAGGAGAGCTGCCCTCTCCCAGCTGGGAAAAGGGTAAGCCACATCTGGACCATCCCAATTCCCCTAAGCACAAATGAGTTAGCTAGGTAAAGGGGAAAGGTTGTTGTTGTTTGTTCTTTGTTCTTGAAGAGGACCATGACATCAGGAAGATGATGCCATGACTTGCAAGTGAATCAGATTTAACTGAGGGTTGGCTATGCAAGGTCACCAGATTCACTTTCTCTTCCTGAGCTATCTGATTCCAGTGGCAAGATAAATACCAGGACAACTGGAAATGGCCTCCAGGGGCGGTGTCAGCAAGGAGGTTTAGTAAGGAATATTCTCTTAAAGCCCCTCAAGCAGTGGCCTCAGGAAACTTTCCTTTCCTATTGTTCCATTCTGGGTAGGTTCTTGGAATCCTTTCCTCTTGCAGGGTGGAACCCAGGGCAAAGATTAGAGAGTGAGAGATGTGCAGGGCAAGCTGGAAATTTCACATCGCTGATCACTGGAGGGCAATTACTGGTTCTCCTCAGCCAAACACCTGAGTCAAATCTCGTGCAGTTTAGATCAGGATATTGTCAAATTTGATTTGTCAAATCTACCCGGGGAAGACTTCACAGAAGACAGACTGGTCTCTACCAAAAAACTATAGACTTTTTAAAAAAAAATTAATTTGTTTATTTATTTTCTTGTTTACATCACTCATTTCCACAAGATTCTGAGTTACAAATTTTCTCCCCATCTTTCCCCTACCCACCACCTCAAAACAGCCATCCCACTGTATAGCCCCTCCCCCAATCTGCTCTCTCCTACATCCTCCCCATCGCCCCTCTGACTTTCTGGTAGGGCAGGATGGGTCTCCCTACCCAGTGCCTGTATATCTTAATTCCCACTTGCATGTGGTTAATAATAACAATTATTTTACATATATATATATATATATATATATATTTTTTTTTTTTAACATTTGATTATAGAACTTTAAATTTTAGATTCTTTCCCTTCCTCCCTCATCACCCACGCCCACTGAAAGGACAAGCAATTCAATACAGGCTGTATATGTGTAATTACACAGAACACCTCCAAGTGGACATATTGTGAGAGACTGATTATGTCCCTCCTTCCTATCCTCCCCCCCACCCTTGTTCTATTCTCTACCCTGTCCCTGTCCCTTTACAAAAGTGTGTACTTCCAGCAAACCTCCCCACCACCCTGCCCTTCCCTCCATCATCTCACCTCTCATCTCCATTCCTCCTACTCTCCTGTGTGGCAAGATACCCAGTTTAGAGTTTATGTCATT
>JAQQSU010007723.1:0-13139 GCA_028627135.1 Pseudochirops cupreus
TATAATTATTATTATTATCTACATCCAACTGGAACTTGGGATACACAGGCACTGTGGTTGGGAGATCCATCATGCCCTACTGAAAAGTCAGAGGGTTGAGGGGGGGAGACATAGGAGAGACTAGATTGGGGGAGGGGCGATGCCCTGTTTTAGGGCGGTGGGTAGGGAAGAGACGGGGAGAAAATTTGTAACTCAAAATTTGGTGGAAATGAATGATGTAAACTGTAATAAAAAAAATTTCTCTTTCAAAAAAAAATAAAAAATATAATACTTTTTGAGCTCTTCCAAGAATGCCTTCTGGGATTGAGATCAGTTTATATTATCTTCTGTGGTCTCAGGTATGGGTATAGAGTCAGTGATGTCCCCTTCTGAAACTGGTTCTTCTCAGTCACAATAATAGGATTCTATCATCTTTGGGTTTGCTTTTCCAAATTACTTTTTCCCATTGTGATTGCCTATTTCCTAACTTTTAAAGTAGCTTTCTGCTTCTGTGGTGTAGAGGGCTCTAACCCATGCTTCTTAAGCTGGGAGCTAGGGCCCTGGTTGTTGACTTTGTGTGCTGTAGCCTCTGTGTGTCTAGACTGAGGCCAAGACCAAGACTTTCTGGGTTTCCCCTAAATTACCCTGAGGCTCACAGAGTAAGGTGTGGGGAAGGGGTGGTCTGGCCACTTCAGGTTTCCACCTCTATGCCCCTGGGCTGGAGCTCAGTTAGGCTCAGCAGCTGGTGACCAGCTCTGCTGGTGTCTGCCAATTCCCCTGATTGTGCTAATACATACCTGGGCTACTGATGTTAGAACTTGCTGGCTTCACCTCCCTGGGTTTTGGGATCTCTGACTGGTCAGCTGAGATGGGGTTTGTAGGGACACCTCCTGCCCTTCACTTTAGGCTTGGCACAGTCTCAGTCACACCCTTCTTCTAGAACTCCCAAGCCTGCTACTAGTTCCACTGTTTGGGGATGTTACACTGGGGCAATAATCTCTTGGTTTTCAGGATTGGGGAGGGGGATAAGAGCAGCTAGGGTTTACTTTACCATGTTGGCTCCCAGAAGTTCAGGTAGGTGTTTTTTTTAAATATCCAGCTCCAACAGATCCTTGGTCTTATGGTGAGAGGTCAATGAAAAACCTCTGCAATGGGTAAATCCATTTGCCCAGGCTCACTCTGGCTATACTGTGGTCTGGTCTCAGCTCTGCTCTGGTCCAGCCACTGCATGCTCTGTGTTTCACCTTCCCCTCACCTTCCCCTTGGCCAGTCCTACATGCACACTTTCCTGGATTGGGAATCTGCCACACTCAGTCTCTCAATGGATTATGTCACCCTAAAATCCATTCAGATTCAGTTTTTAGAGGTTACTGGTGAAATTCACAGAGGAGTTCAGGTGAGTTCCTGCTTTCACTCTGCCCTCTTAGCTCTGCCCCTGCAATGAGCCTTTTACCTCCCTTATTCAGAGCTCTGTGCTTCAATTAATCGGACCATTGTCATAAGCCACTGTAATGATGATGATGGTATCTAACATATTCATAGTACTTTAATGTATATAAAAGAATTTTAAAAATTCATAGTACTTTAATGTATATAAAAGAATTTTAAAAATTCATCTCAATTATTTGAGTAAGTACTAGAGGTACAATCAGTTTCTTTTTTTTTAACTTGAAATGACATTTTCTTTGGCCTCTGCCTCCCTGTTTTATTCTAGAGCCTTGAATTTAGCTTATATCTGTTTGGATTCTCATATATGGGGAAATTGTGTCTTGAGCCATCAATTCCAATGTTGCTACCAAATTTTGGCCTTTTGGGCTTAGAATTCTGATTCATTTCTATAGCTCCTCATATTTTATAAAGTGATCTTTTCCCCAAAACTTTAGTTCACATCTTGGTCCGAGTTCTTACTATCAGTATGACTATGGGTTATTAAATTAAATTTTGATCCTCATTTGTAAAATGAGGTATTTGATTATTGTTTTTTTAAACAGTATTTTATTTTCCCAAATATATGCAAAAACCATTTGAATATTCTTCTTTTAAATTTTTAGTTCCTACTTATTCTAACTCTCTTTCTCCCTCATTGTCCCCCTCTCTGAGACAGTACACAACTTGATATGGGTTTTATATGTGAAATCATGCAAAACATATTTCTGTATTTTACTACATTATTTCTAAGATACCTTCAGATTTACAACTATCTGAATCTTTGTTACCAGTCTATAGTTCATTGGCCATACCATTCTTGCTCAAAGTTCGAAAAATTTCAGTGGGATGCAAAGGTCATTCATTGTAACAATGGGAAAGCTTAACATTTGTATAGATGTATTATAACTATCAATATAAGAACTTGGCAGAATTCTGAGCTAAAAAACAATGGTGTTTAATCAGGTGTGGATTGTTGGCTTATTATATTTTGCCAGCAGCTTTGTTTTGCTTGGACTGCACAGTCCTAAAACAAGGCAAAAACATTTCATCTTTGATCCCTGCCATCCATTCTCTCTTTCTCTGCCAACATCCTTAGCCTCCCTCCTGTGATGATTATAGAATAGTAAAGCCAAAAAATATTGCTGAAGATGCTCTCTGAAATGGAGCAAACAGTGTATCTTAAGAATTGGTTTGCTTAAGGACTGAGTGAATGGCAGGTATTACACTTCAGATATATGAAATTATGTACATTGCAAGATGTTATATAAATGTCAACTATTATTATTTTTACTTTTCCTGTACCTACACTGAAAACTTAAGTATAATAAGAAAGTAAGTCTAGGTTTTCAAAGGTTATGCCAGTGTAATACACACCTTGTTAGGCCCTACCCTTTCTGAAATGATATCACTATGGCTTTACACATGACAGTGTGCTATCTGTTCAAAGATCAAATTATGTAGTATCAAGATCACTACCTAACTGTTGGTTGAAAGGTGCTATACTTATTATGATTAGCCAATCTACTAAAAAAATCCCAAACTACATACAACTAAAAAATAGTTGGCTTATTAGTTCTTTCCTCATTTCTTACTGTCTTAAATAAAATTCTCTTATTTAATGTTTTTCTTAGTCCAAATGTTCATGAAGCAGATGAGCACTTTCAAAGTGATGAGTCAGATTTTGATACTCCCAGGGGGAGATCTGGGATGGAAACATGATTCATCAAGATTATTGTTAGAGAGGACACCTGAATTCAACCCATTGTGTAAGACAGAGGTGTCAAGCTCATGCTCCACAGGTGGGCTAGATTAAAATGTAATTGGGAAATAAGCTTAAAGGCTTATAAACAAAATAAATAAAAACGCAATGTAGCACTGATGATGTTAATTTGTGGTTTTCTAAGTCAACATGTGGCAATAAGAATCCATTTCAATTTGGATTTCACCCCACTGAAATAAGAGATCAGATCTGACTCATAGATCACATTGAGGGATCTCATCAAGTATCACAATTTTTAAAAATGGTTTTGATTTTGTACATTAGTCTCCTTAACCAACCAAAGACACTTTATTGAAGTAACATAATAATTGCAAGCATTTTGATAACCACTCTAGGTTACTTTAAAAAAATAGAGAATGGAAAACTTTTAATTGTCAACATGTTTACCAATGCTACACATCTCATTTGATCCTCACAAAAACTCTGTGAGTGCTATTATATTATAGATGAAGAAACTAAGGCTTTATAAGGTGAAGTGATTCAGCTATGGTAATATTCATTAGTAAGTACTATAGGTAAGATTAGAACCCAGCTCTATTTTGTTTACAAGTGCAATTCTGGTTGTATCCACTAGAGACTAGACCATCCACTACATCTCCTAATGAATGATATTGTGCTGATTCCACTGAACATTTATTTCAGGACTTTTGAGGTCCACAGTCACTCAGAAGATATCTGTCTAGCAATCTCTACAGAAAACAAAATAACACAAAACACATTGCTCAGATAATAGCATGCAATTTGGACAGATAGCCATTTGGTTTCAATAACGCATATATCTGGGATAGACACTGTGTTTGGCCAAAGAACTGGACCCAGAATTGAATAGGAATGAAATCAAGTGGGATTGTATTTGGAAAATTATTCAGCATATTAATTAATATCTCTTAATACTTTATTTTATCTGTGGTGCTAGGTATCTATCAATCATGGAATATCACAGTCTCAAAGGAATTATAAGTAATTTGACTTTAGGACATTACCCATGTTGGCTTGTATCTAAGAAATGATTTAAAAGACACCGTGGCACAGGTCATAATACATTCTATAGAAAGAGTACTAGAATTATAGTCAGAAGATATGGGGTCAAATCTTGGCCTTGTTCCTCTTTGAGTGACCTAGGGTCTGTGACTTCCCTTCTTGGTGCCTCATGGGAGGAGGGACTTCGAGGTCCTTTTCAACGCTAAACTGATAATTCTATGACACTATAAAAATCAAATGAGGAAGGTAGGGTAGTCGTGCCATAAGAGAGGTAACAGATTAGGTACTACATAGATACGATAATAACAAATAGTAATTATTTAGAAGCACTTATGTATCAGACCCTGTTCTAAGTATGAAAAAAAAGGTCCAGTGCATTGTGTATATCTTCTATAGTAATATCATGTAAACAGAAAAAAATAATGGAATGGGAAGAACAAGATGATTTGCAGTCTGGATGGGTGGATAAGAGTTCCCTCATTAATGGGATTATGGATCTATCAAAGTACTCACTAGGAAGTAATACACTGAAAATAACCAATTCCACTTTCTGAGCTGAATATTTTTTCTTTAAACAAATATATAAATTAACACTCTCTTCTAACTTTGCTAAACATAAATTGATTCTCCTGTACTTGGTCATTGGTAGTTGGATTTGGAAAGAGTGAAACAGTGAAAAAAGAATATTATGTTTTTATTCAATGGAGAAGGGAAATAATTCCTCTTCTAATACTTAATACTTGTTTGACGTTGGACAATTTACATTCTTATACAATCTCATTTTCCTCATCTGCAAAATGAGGAAAGTAAGGGGTGGAGCCAAGATGGCAGAGTAAAAGCAGGAAATTGCTTCAGCTTCTGCTCCAACCACTTCCAATACTTGTAAAAAAATGACTCTAAACAAATTTTAGAGCTACAGAACCCATAAAGTGACAGAAAGAAACAAATCTCCTGCTGGAGGCAGCCTGCCAGGCTAACCAGAAGGGTCAATTGCACTGAGCTAAAGCCAAACACAGTCCTGTGTGAGCATCATGAGCCCAGAACCAGGGTGGCCCTGATCAGTGGCACAGACAGGCCAGAGCCGACTTCAGGAGAGTGAATCATTGGCAGCTGTGATGGTTTCCTGACTTCTCAATCTATAAACACTGAAGAAAAAGTAAAAGATCAGTGGGGAACCCTATTGGTCCAGGGTAAGAGTAGAGTGTGGTCTGGCCCTTGCTCCCAGAGCAAAAGGTGTATGGTGGCCCAGGCTGGAACTCCTGCTGTGTGGCTGCCTCTGGAGCTCCTGCCCTACAGATCATAGGGGCACCGAGTGACCATTCATAGGGTAATTGCTTTTGCTTTGCCCTGCTTGGATCTGGGTCTCAGTCTTGGGTGGTGGTCCTGGGGTGAAGAATGCCAGTGTGCCAGAGCTTGTGCTGGCTGTAGAGAAGGTACCCTCCTCATAACTCTGACAACAGCTCTGGCAGCAGCTGTGCAGACCCCAGCAATTTGAGACAAAGCTCTCTCCACTCTGGAAGCAGAGTTCTAGTGTGGCAAAAAGCTCAAAAGTCAAGTAATTGGCTGGCAAGCTGAACAAACAGAGGAAGCACAATCAGACTATAGAATCCTTTTTCAGGGACAAAGAGGATCAAAATATGGAACCAGAAGAAGACAACAAAGTCAAAACTCCCGCATCAAAAGCGCCCAAGAAAAATATGAATTGGTCACAGGATATGGAGGAGCTCAAGAAGGAGTTTGAAAATCAAATAAAAGAAGTGGAGGGGAGTCAAAGCCAAGATGGCAGAACAGAAGCAGGAAGATTTTATGACCAAAAAATAATTAGAGAGCATTTTAAAATGTGAAATGGATAATCTTGATCACATTAAATTGAAAAGTTTCTGTACAAACAAAACCAATGTAACCAAGATTAAGAGGGAAGTGGGAAATTGGGAAAGGATTTTTACAACCAGTATCTCTGATAAAAGCCTCATTTCTAAAATATATAGAGAATTGGGTCAAATCTATAAGAATACAAGTCATTCTCCAATTGATAAATGGTCAAGGGATATGAATAGGCAGTTTTCAGAGGAAGAAATTAAAGATACCTATAAGCATATGGAAAAATGCTCTAAATCACTATTGATTAGAGAAGTGCAAATCAAAACAAGTCAGATGTATACATCAAACTGTTTAGATTGGCTAAAATGACAAAATAGGAAAATGATAAATGCTGGAGAGTATGGGGAAAAATTGAAATACTAATGCATTGTTAGTGGAGTTGTGAACTAATTAAACCATTCTGGAGAGCAATCTAGAACTATGCCCAGAGGGCTATAAATAATTTCATACCCTTCAACCCAGCCATACCACTTCTAGGGTTGTATCCCAAAGAGATCATAGAAGTGGGAGGAAGACCCATATGTACAAAAATATTTATAGCAGCTTTTTCAGTGGCAGATGGTTCCTTATATTTTGTTAACAGTGTCTACAGAAGCAATGGTGGAATTTTTCCTCTTCATTCCTTGATTTGGGGTGGGGTGTCATATAAATGTATGTATGGGAGGGTGTATTGTGCATAAATATATATGTGAGTGTGTGTATAATGTGTGTACATGTGTACATAGACAGAGGGCACAGGATCAGTTGAATATGAAGGGATATCTAAAAAATAAAATTCAGAAGCAAGTGAGGAATTTATTGGGAGAAGGAGAAAGGGAGAGATAAAATAGGGTAAATTACCTTATAGAAAAGAGGCAAGAGGAAACTGTTACCATGGGGAGGAAGAGCAGGAAGGTGAAAGGGAATGGGTCAACCTTACTCTCATTGAATTTGACTTAAGGAGGGAATAACACGCAATCAATTGGGTATCTTACCCTACAGGAAAGTAGGGGGGAAAGGGAATAAGAGGGAGGATGATAGAAATGAGAGCAGATTGTGGGAGAGGGTGGCTAGAAGCAAACACTTTTGAATAGGGACAGGGTCAAAGTAGAAAATAGAATAAGTAGGGGGGCAGGATAGGATGGAGGGAAATACAGTCTTTCACAATATAACTACTGTGGAAACATTTTGTGTATTTTCACATGTACAACCTATATTGAATTGCTTGTCTTCCTAGTAGGGGTGGGTGAGGAGGGAAGAAGGGAAAGAATCTAGAAACTGAAGTTTTAAAAACAAATGTTTGATAAAAAACAAACTCTGTCTCCCTAAAAACAAAACAAAACAAAACAAAACAACAAAATGAGGAGGGTAGACTAGGCATCTTTAAATACCAAGATGCTAAAAGTAAAAAAGTTTTTGTTTAATCATTTTTTGTTGTTGTTGTTTTTTCCTAGATGCTGAGTAACAGACTCTGGAGCTGGGGTGACTCCATCAAGCAAAATCACGCCATAAAGCTTCAGTTGAAGAAGCTGATTTGCTTTTACTTTATCTTAATCTTTGTAGGTACATTGAGTTGTAGGAAAATGTTAATATAACCCAGGTGGTCAGATTCCAAATCACTTAAATTTTGGCCTGAATGGACCAGTTTGTAAAGATGAGTGGAAAGACTACTGGATTTGGAGTCAGAGTACCTCTATTTGAATTCCAGCTCTGCTGCTTACTGTCTGCATGACCTTGAGTAAGTCATTTAAACTCCTTGGGTCTCAGTGTCCTCATCTGTCAAATATGGCTACTGGATTAAACTTTTATGATTTTTTTCTAGTTCTATATCTATAAGACCTAATGTTTGTTTTCTCTATTTTTACTAGGTTCATTATGTATCCATTATCTGGAATTTCTGGATTTGAGAAAGATGTCAACAGTAATTTGATTGTGCCATTTAACAAATAATTATCTCAATATTTTTGTAAGTATCTTGTGTATAATCATATTAATTTTGTATAAAAAACATCTGAGACATGGTATTTTATTGCAGATTCCTTCCCTTCCTTTATTTTTTAAAGACACATAGACACAACACGCACACACACACACACACACACACACACACACACACACACACAAAACAACTCTTCTATAAAGTTTCTATAAAATGCATCAACACATCTCGTCTAGGGACCACACCTAACTAGATATTTAAAAAAAGATAAATCCTCCATAGATGATCTTTTCATTAGGACAAGTGGGAAAACTGGTTTGGGTAAAGATGAGAAACAATCCAAATATTGCCTCAACATTGAAATAACTTGGAAGCACTACTAAGTCATAGATTAGAAGAGTTGGGAACATCTTCAGAGGGGATCTACTCCAATCTTTATTTCCCCAAAGATTCCCTCTATCACATCTCCAACAAGTGTACTTTCAGATTTTTACTTGAATATCCCTAGGGAAGTAAAAAACCTTTACCTCCTAAGCAAGCCCATTCCACTTCTGCACTGTTCTAGTGGTTGGGAAGTTTTGTTTTGTTTTGTTTTCTCTTATATTTAACCTGTCTGGTTTTCATTTCTTTTTACACGTGACTTGTTTTTAATGTCTTTTGGATCTATATCTAGGACCATAATAATAATGAAATCCAGTGATAACCATTGACACAAAATTCTAAAAATGTAAAAATGGAATATTCTGAGAAAATTTCTCTCCCAAATTAAAAGAATTTTGGAGACCTTTCATTAAATCATCTTCCTAGTGTTTGAAGACTTAATTGCTTCAGGAATGCTAGCTAATGTGCCTATCTCACAGGTTATAATCTGACTTTTAGTCTTGATTCTTGGTGGCTCTTTCTAAATAATTCATCACCATTAACTCTAATATTTAAAATTCTTTTTAAGTTCTCTTATGGAGGTCATTTTGGGGTTATTTTGATGTTTATAACTCTTTGAGGTAAGTAGAAGTCAGTTCCAGTATGATTTAGACAAGGAAATTATTTATCTTATTAGTCTGAGGTATATAATCCATCAAAACATCAATTTTTAAAATTTGTTTGCATATAAATAATAGATTGGAAAGGGAATAACACTCTTGATCAACATATGATTATCCATAAATTGCAATAAAATAGTCAATTACATTAATGTAGACAAAGATTTCTTCTATTGGAATTAATTTTGTCCTAAAATGCCCTCTGTGTTTACATCTCTCCTATTACACCATGATTTCTATAGTATGGTATATCTCATTGAGGATATTCTATAGCAATGAAATCATAGGAGAAGACTAGAGGACTACATGAATACAACATCAATACCTACAAGCATACATATGATTCTATTCAAAAAGAGTTCTCTTTAAGGAGACATTTAAGATAAAAGATAACAAAAGTCAAAATGGAGTGGAATTCATAATGGTTCCTTTGTCTGTTGATTTTTCATATGTATATACCCATCTCATTCTGTGCATGAATATTATGCTGCTTCTTGTGATTGCTGACTTGGTGGATCATCTCTGTGTATCTCCTTTGTGAGACTATAGATAACAGTCAATATTTGGCAGCTTGGGGAAATGGAAAGAACAGGGCACTGAGTGGAAATCAAGGGCTTCTTGTTTGAATTAAAACAGAACTGTATTTGGAGTTAGAAAACCTGGGATCATAAGATTGTATATGAAGAATTGGAAGGGAAACTAGAGATTATCTAATTCAATCTTCTGATTTTACAGATGAGAAAACTGAAGCCCCCAAATATTAAATGACTTCCCCAAGGTTGAAAAGGTAATAAATTGAAGAACCAAGATGTAAACTCAGGTCCCATTAATCAAAGTTCAGCCTTCTTTCCACTAAGCCACCTTTCAACACCCTAATTGTTCCTTTGATGACCTTCGGCACCTTACCTTTCCAGTCCTCATTTTTCTCATCCATATTACCTTGAGATTAAATTAAATTTTTAAGGTTTCTTCCAGTCATAATTGTGAGCAGTCACTTACTGGTAGCATGAACTAGACACAACATTTCTGGGCCTTATTTCCATATCTGTAAAATATGGTGCATGCACCATATCCCAGGCACTGTCTAAGCACTGAAGATAAAAAGAAAAAAAAACCTAGCCCCTCCCTTCAAGTTGCTTGCATTCTAATGGAAGAGACAAGATGTAAAAAAAAAATGTTTAACCATGGTTTATACAAGTAAAATTAAAACTAATCTCAGAAGCAAGACATAAGCAGTGGAGTGTACAACTTATTGCAGAAAGTACTGTTTGAAATGAATCTTGAAGGAAAACAGAGAATCTAACAGATAGAAATAAAGATGGGGCAAAACTGATGAGTTAAAAGAGATGTTGTATCACATGTGAAGAACAACAACAACAACAAAAAGTTAGGGTTGTTGTATCACAGAATACACAGACAGGAAAAATATCCAGTCATAGCAGAGGGAAAGGGAGGGGAGAGGAGCGAAGGAAGATGTCATTTTACTTGAGGATCTTGATCTTTAAATATTCAAAGATTTTCAAAGTATCCTCAAAAAACTTATCTTTTTCATTGTTGATTAATATTAGGTACTAGCTGGTTAGGAGAAAAAGTACCATGTATGTTCAACTGACTGTGTACCTCTATCCTGAACACCCATACATTAATTTGCTACCAGAAAAGAAAATAGCAATTTCAATTGAACAATTTTGGCTAAGCACTGTTAAAGAAAACTATTGAAATAAAGGTAATGGAAGGAAATGAGCTGTATATGCATGTGTTCATTTGTTTGTTCATAAGCAGGAAAAAAGTCAAAAGACATTTAGTAATGAATGTTTCTCTATAAGAAATAGTCATTTATTTGCACACTCTCTTTGGATGGTAGGAAATGAAACCTGCTTTTTTCCTTAACTGCTTGCATATATATATTTATTCGCTTTCAATTGTTGATACTGCTTTTAAAAAAATCCATAGAATAAAAAAAAAGCAAGAATATAAAAGGACTTTAGAGGCAATCTATACTATCATATCACTATCAGCACACAGTGACTAGTGCACTGTAGATTCTTAATAAAAGCTTGTTGATTTATTCTATGACTGAGAAAACTGAGACACAGAGAGGGCAGATAACTTGCCCAGGTCATGCAGCCAGTGAGCAGTACAATGGGCTTTCAAATCTCTTCAATTTCTAATCCAGTGGTCTTTACAATACCTCACAGTGCCATCACCATTTTGAGGGCTGGATATCCTATTAATTATAGGAAAATGAAACATTGATCAAAACATTAATATAAAATTTATTAAATATAGTTTCTGGTATACTGAATCACTCATATATAATGTTATGATTATTAACTTGCATGCTCTTATTTACAAAAAAAACGAATCACCATTTGGCTAGAAGAACTTGAAAAATTTGGAAAACTTGATTTGCTAATTGAATTTCTTTAGCTAAATAAGATGGCCTTCAGAAACTGGTTGAAGCCTCTTTATTTCTTTCAGTTTGATTTTTTAAAATATCTCCTTTCCCTAAAAAGAAAACACAAACACACACAAAAAGCCACACACAGACAGAAAACATATTCATGTAAAGACCTGCTTATCACTGGCACATGGTTCCTTGCATTTTTTTAACACTGTCTATAGAATCAGGGATAGAATATTTCCTCTTTATTTCTTAACTTTGTCACCCCACCCAAAATCAAAGAATGAAGAGGAAAAATTCCACCACTGATTCTGTAGATACTGTTAAACAAAATGTAAGGAACCATCTTCCAGTGATAAGCAGGTCTTTACATGAATATGTTTAGGGTGAAAAAGAACAGCCTCCACATTTGAAAACAAAACATACCTAAGAGTTGAGATTCCACTTCATGATTTTACTAGGGTCCAGAATATAAAGCTTTTTAGTTATCTGTCTCTAGTGTTTTTAGGAAATCTGTAAATAACACATACACACATATACATATTCATAGAAAGCTTTTTCTGACTACGCACACTTCAGTGATTTTGTCCTAGAGATATAACAATAACTGAATTTTGTCTCAATTATGGCAATGTGGCAATAAGTGATGAATATTAGACATCTGGTTTAGTTCATGTTTTAACTGGCTCAGCAGTAGGATCAAAATCTCACCAAATTCACTGTAAGTGGACAAAGTCTTCTTTTCCATCAAATTGCTCCCTGTAGAGTTGACTGTCCAACATAGAAAATAACATAGGAAAATGGCCTGTACCTTCAAATGATCTACACAGAGGAGGTGGGAGGGAGTGAAAATCACTAGTAGCAATTTTTATCCTTTCTTTATTCTGTTGCTCAGGTATCTTGCTATTAAAAAAAAAAAGCATTTAAATTGCTTCATTTTGGGCAGCTAGGTGACACAGTGAATAGAGCACTGGCCCTGGAGTCAGGAGGAACTGAGTTCAAATCCAGCCTCAGACACTTAACACTTACTAGCCATGTGACCTTGGGCAAGTCACTTAACCTAAATTGCCCTGCCTTCCCCCCTCCAAAAAGCAAAAATAATGATAAAATGCTTCATTTATTTATTTTTGTTTTATATCATAGTCATTGCTAGATACAAGTCCCACCCACACCTCCTAGATTTGAACCCTCCTATTAACAATGTGATGCCTTCTAACAATGGCTGTACCTTTCTGTCCCTAGTGCCCTTGGCTAAAGGTAAAAAGTCACAGGATTCTAAATCTATAGCCAGAAGGACTTTTATAGGCAATCTAATCCAATACACTTATTTTTTCAAATGAAAAAACTGAGTCCCAGAAAATTTAAGTGACTTCTCAAAGATTTTTTCAGATAGGAAGGTCAGAGGTAACATTTGAATCCAGATAATCTGACACTTTTTTAGTATATTTAGTATACAGTATATTTAGTATATTCTGCACAGTTTTGTTTCAGAATTTATTCTCTTGGACAACTGGTTATTATACTTAATTTTTAGACTATGGATTAGAATACTGAATATTTATTATTTGAATGTCACTATTTTAGAATCTGAGGTAATTATTCTAAATTTTTTATTGTCTTTTCAATGAGTAAATATAAAATAAATCAAATAAATATTGTAAAACCTCAGCAATTCACCCTAAGTGGGAAGGAACATCTGTGGGATTTGGAAGGGTTGCATATGAATTA
>JAQQSU010007724.1:0-13138 GCA_028627135.1 Pseudochirops cupreus
ACTGGGGGAGGGGGGATACACTGGGATGGCTGTTTTGGGGTGGTGGGTAGGGGAAAGATGGGGAGAAAATATGTAACTCAAAATCTTGTGGAAATGAATGATGCAAACTAAAATAAAATTTAAAATAAAATAAAATAAAATAAATATTTAAAAAAAACAAAAAGAAGAGCAATGAATGGTATGGTATAAGAACAGGATCCCTGAATACAACCCCTTGTGCTTTGGGTGACAGCAATGTTTTAAGAGGTAAATTCAAAAAATGTATAAGTAAATAGGGAAAATACCCAGAAATATTCTAGCAAAGTTACAATGGTTTAATGCTTTGAAAACAACTTCTTAATTAAGAATTGCTCTAAATTCATTTGTAAGGAGACTCATTGATTTGGAGAAAGTGAAAGAAATAATGGGATAATGAAAATATTATCAATGTGAACAATATACAAAAAAATGGAATCTCCAAACAGTTTTCTGCTGAACACTAAATTTGAGCATATTGTGAAACAAACACATGTCCAACTGAATTAGACTGATAGAGCATCCATCCAATGTTTGAATTGAAGTTGTGAGGTATAGGAAATGGCTATAGATTTGTGAGACAAGAGATATTTGTTGATAAATACATGTAATCAAATATTATTCAGCTGCCCCATGACCCATTTTGTCTAACTCTAGGCAATATCTCTGAATGAGGCCAAGCCTAATTTTCTTATACACTAAGGCAGGGATGGGGAACCAGCACCTCAAGGCCACATTTAATCCTCTATGTTCTCAAATGTGACCCTTTGATTGATTCCAAATTTCACAGAATAAATCCCCTTAATAAAAGGATTTGTTCTGTAAAAGTTAGATTCAGTCTAAAGGCCATACCCAAGAACCCAGGAGGTCACATGTGGCCTAACGCCAGGATATCCCCATCCTTGCACTAACTTATGCTAATAGCCATATTGGTAATTTGATAATTAGGCATGGTAACAAATAGGAAACCATCCTAGCACCAAGCCATTCTGTTCCCGTTTGTTACCAAAAAATTAATTTCAAAGGAATAAGTATCTACTGGGGAGGTAGTAGCTTCTCCAGATAATTATTGAAGGGTTAATTGGTCAACGCCCACATCCCCCCTCACCAGAGTCATATATCCCTGTTCAGAATCCATATTTAACCTATATCTGCCATGCTACCTGCCTTGATCCCAGGGTCAAAAAGGAAAGATGAATTCCTTCCCCACTTGGTTCTTGGTTGTTGACTATAGAAGAAAATAAATCAATATATTTTACAATTACTAATTAGCAAGATGTGAGCTCTACAACACAAAAAGAAATAAATATCTATCATTGTCAATAGGAATTGGATAAGCATGAGTGCTAATAAATCCTTTTTAGCCTGATGAAATGGTAATGGAATTTAAAGATCTTCCCTGACCCTTGATGGACCTCAAGTGGAACCCAACAGGAGAGGCTTGATTGGGGAAAGACTTGTTTTTCAGGATGGCCCACACCTTTGGTTACTCTGTAATTAGGCAGTGGGTTATGAAGGTTGTGATGTCCTCTGACCCTAAAGAAGGGTATATATACTCTGAGGTGAAATTTTGCTTTGGGGTTCACTTATGGGAAAAGTGGTGTGGTTTCACCAGATAAGAACTCTGGGTATCCATTGAGCCTTCACGCTTTGAAAACCCAGATGTTGCTGCTTCTCTCTCTGGTAACTATGTCTATACGTAATGGTCAGACAGCTAGAAGCCCTGTCTGTTGGTCTGTGGATTTGTGTTATTTTTCTCTCTATATATATATATGTTTTGTCTGCTTGTAATATCTGTTTGTGTTTTCTGAAGATCAGCATGCTGATGTTTTCCCCTGAACTAAGTGAATCTCATATATACATGCATATACATATAAATGTATGTGTATATGTATGTATATGTATATATGTATATATGCGTATGCATGTATATGTACATATATTTATGCATGTATATATACAATACACACATATACGTGAATATATATATGCATATATACATACACACATACACGTGTGTGCGTGTTTAATTAAAGATTGTTGATGCCTTTAAAGTTGCCTTCCTTTGGTAAAGCAAATCAAAGAACCTGTGCTAGCAGTCATCCTGGGTATGCTAGGGTGCTTGCTGTTACACCTGAGTGAATGATTTATCTCTTCTGAGATGAACTTATAAAGAATATCTTGAGAGTGGCAAATGTTAGTTAAAGGTAATATCTCTGAAACATCAAAGTCCTAAGAAGCAGAGACTTAAATAGAACAGCAAAGTTTACATAAGAATATGACAAACAATAGGTTGTCAAAGGAGGTAACTGGAACCACAATCTTCTAAAACATCCTTCTATAAGATTTCTTTGATTAGGGCCTAAGACTTAATAATAGTCAGTTTGTTTAGTGGATAGAGAGATAGCCTTGTGATTCATAAAAAGTGCTGCAAGTACAACTAAAACTTCTATACATGTCCTAGGGAAACTTACTTAAATTCTAAGTGATTTCATATAACTGTTTGTATCAGCAAGCACCCTAGCATACCCAGGATGGTGTATCAGCAATGCAGTATTCACAATGCCTACAGTAACTATAAATATGCTGATATAGTTATTAATCACAAAATGGAACAGGCTCTCTACATAAGAAATATAGATAGTGCATTCATTTAAATACCAGAAAACTGAGTCCCAAAACCAGAAAGTCAAAGCCAACCTAGTAGTGATGAAGTTGGCACATGTGGTCAAAGTAGTAAACACCCACATCCTCAAGCCTTCAAACAGGACAGGCTACCTCAGGCAAAGATCCTCCTCTCCTCACACACGCAAATGCTCAGCATCCAGGCAGCTTCGTCCCAGCAGCTCCAGCCCCTGGCAGTTCCTGCCCCAGGCAGTTCTTAGCAGGAATCCTTAGCAGAGATTCTGCCCTGCTCAAAGCAAAAGGAGTTCGCAACCGCAGCCACTGCCTCTGCCGCTGCTTCCATTCAGCACCACAGGGAGACTAGCTTGGTTCTGGCGTTCTCTTGCTCCACCCCTTCCTGCTACCTCAGCAAGCTGAAGGGGCATGGAAGATCTTCAAATCCCAGTATCGTTACACACATATGTGTGTCTGTGTATATATGTATATGTGTGTGTATATATGTGAATATGTGTGGGTATATACAAAGATATCACCTCATGTATGACTTCTTAGCCCAAACTTCCCTCCTCATCATTCTCATTCATATATTATATTTCCTTTTTAGAAATTAAATTCATTGAAGACAGAGACTGTCTCTTTCTCTCTCTCCCTCTCTCTCTCTTTTCTCTTCTCTCTCTCTCTCTCTCTCTCTCTCTCTCTCTCTCTCTCTCTCTCTTTTTATCACAAATACTATACACAGAATTAGACACTTAATACAGATTCACTGTTTGGATAAAATGGGACATTTCGGAGTCACTGAATATTTAACAAAAGAGCAAGTTTGCTTTGCTCTAACAAATCAAATATATGCAATGAAGATATAGTGACAATTCAGTTATCTGTATATCTCATCCTCCCTTGTTCCCCTTTATAAATGCATCATTTCAGTCAGTCAGTATATGGTGACTCAGATAGTGTTGTGCACTCAGCAAGTTTGATAGGTACCAGTTACACATGACTGGGACATAAACACACCAGGAAATTGCTCAGTAAAACTAGGGTCAATCAGGTTTTGTGGGAGGAGAAAGCTATGTTGGGATCAGAGAAATTAAGACAAGGAAACTACCAGTCTTATTACAGCTTGAATAATTCTAATTAGATATGTTTTTCCCCTTCCACTTGCAAAGATTACCTTCACAGTTAGGAAACAATTCTTTCATGTTCTTAAACCTCATTTTAAATGGGTCATTAACAAGAATGGAATAACATACACACTAAATTGGTTATCTTCCCCTACAGAAAGTAAGGGGGAAGGGAATAAGAGGGAGGCATGATAGAAGGGAGGGCAGTTGTGGCGGAAGGGTAGTTAGAAGCGCATGCTTTTGAAAAAGAACAGGGTCAAAGTAGAAAATAGAACAAGTGGGGGGCAAGATAGGATGGAGGGAAATATAGTCAGTCTTTCACAATATATCCACTATGGAAATGTTTTGCGTAACTACACATTTGCAATCTACATTGAATTGCTTATCTTCCCAGTGAAGGTGGGTGATAAGGAAAGAATGGAAAGAATCTGGAATTCACAGTTTTAAAATCGAATGTTAAAAAAAAAAAGAATTATATCCCCATATGGGGATGTAAACAGTTTAATGTTATTTAATGTTTTATTTTTTTTCCTATTTACCCATTTATGCTTCTCTAGAGTATTGCATTTAAAGATCACATTTTCTGCTGAGTTCTGGTCTTTTCATCAGGAAGATTTGGAAGTCAGTCATTCTGCTGAATGTCCATTTCCTCCCCTGAAAGAGTTTACTCAGGTTTGCTGGGTAGTTGATCCTTAGTTGTATTCCAAACTCATTTGACAAATGGAGTATCATATTCCAGGCTCTCCAAACTTTTAATGTTGAAGCTGCCAGGTACTACGTAATTCTGACTGTGATTACATTATATTTAAATTGTTTCTTTCTGGCAGCTGACAGTATTTTCTCCTTTACTTGATAATATTGGAATTTGACTACAATATTCCTTGTCATTTTCATTTTGGAATCTCTTTCAGTAGGTGATCAATGGATTCTTTCTATTTCTATTTTATCCTCTGGTTCTGGGACCTGAGGACAGTTTTCTTTGAGAATCTCTGAAAGAACATACAATGTATTTTAAATAATAAATCTTAAACTGTCTCTCCTGCATTTGTTTTGCAGGTCAGTTGATTTTCCCGCAAGGTACTTTACATTTTCTTCTATTTTTTCAATCTTTTGATTTTGTTTGACTAATTATTGATGTCTCATTCTGTCATTAGTTTCCACTTTCTCAATTCTAATTTTTAGCAAATAGTTTTCTCTAGTTAGTTCCTGTACCTCCTTTTCCATTTGACCCATTTTACTTTTAAAGGAATTCTGTTTCCTAAGTTTTTGTTCCTCTTTTTCCATTTGGCCAATTCTACTTCTTTAGGAGTTGTTTTGTTCAGTAGCCTTTTTTTCCCCTATTTTGCCATTTGTATTTTTAAAGATTTTGTTTTCTACAATTCATTTTTCTCCTTTCCTTTTGAAGTTGTTGACTCTTGCTTGCATACCTCTCACTTCTTTTCCCAATTTTTCTTCTACCACACTTATTTGACTTTTAAAATCCTTCTTGAGGTCTTCCATAAAGGCTATTTGAGCTAGATTCCAGTTTATATTTCTCTTTCAGGTTTTGGATATAGGTATGTTGACATTGTTGTTCTTTTCTGAATTTGTGTTTTAATCTTCATTGTCCCCATAGAAAGAATCTGTAGTTAGTGTCTGTTTCTGCTTGTTTGCCTGATTCCTGACTTTTAAAGTTGAACTCCCTGCTGTAGTATGGGTAGGGTGGAAGGCAATGTCAAAAGCTACTTGCATTGGGAGCCAGGATCCTGGTCACTGGTTTTGTGTGCTGGGCCCTCAGATACTAGCAACTGGAGACCTTAGAGGTCTGGCAGCTTACCTGGTATGGGGTCCTAGTGGTGGTTTCTGCTGTGTGCAAAGGTCACATGGGTGTTTCCTGTTTTTTCCTAGGGCTACACTGAAACTCCTGGGTTGTGTCTGGTGACTAAAAGATGCTTACTCACACAAGACTGTGCTGAACCTTTTTGGAGTACGACTATCGGAGGACACCTGTCTGCCTGGAGCTGCTAAGACACAAAGAGGTTTGGCTGCTGGAAGATACCTACCCACTGGCATACATGGTGGTTCCCAGATCTGGTGTCTGTCAGTTCCCCTGCCTTTCCAAAGGATGGCTGCTGTGAACAGCTTTCAAGGTTCTGATTTTACAGTATAGTGAATTCTCTAATTATTCAATAATATATTAAGGCAAAACATTCACAGAAAATCAAAATACAGCATTTAGAATGTTTTAACTTCACAACATCACTAAAATGGCCACATAGTTTTCACCAAAGTGGTCACAACAGTTTAAGCAAAAGATAATCTCAACTTAGTAAGTCCTTAATTTAGTAAATCCTTAATTCAATCACCTTTGAGGAGGAAATACTCCTTAATTGACACAAAGTACAAAGGGCAAAGTCCTCCACCCATGGGTGCAATTAAAATACAGTATCATTAGGCAATACTAAGTACCCTCTTAAGGGATAGCGGAAAGTACAAAGGCCATTCATCCCTACTTCATAAGTAAGTTACAATATTATATGTCAGCATTAAATACCCAAGGAGAGGTCTTTTTAGCTTGACTCTAGGCAGGCTCTCAGCTTCCATGGTCCCTTTCCCATTGTCCCAGCTACTGCCCAAATCTAACCAACTGTCACCCGAGTTCAAAGGCAGAGAGCTCCCAGTTTCTTGTTCAGTTCTCTTGGGAAGTTCCTGTTTCAAATTGAAGCTCACAGTGTCTAATCTACCTCAAGTCCTTCAGTTTCTGTTCCTGGGAACACAAAGCTTAACCAAACCACAATAACATTCATATACATTGCTGGCATCCTCATCAATTCACTTTCTGCCTGTGAAATCAACATAGACCCAAAACAGATGAAGTACCAACACCACATTCATGTTTCTTCAGTTTTTGGCAGCTCTGGCTGGCCCTCAGAAGGCTTCAGCAGCTCCCAGAAGAAGTTGGTAGCTCCTCAGCATGATTCTCAGGAGCTCTCAGCAGAAGTTCCCAGAAGTAAAGTCTCAGCAGTAGCTCTTGCTGGGTCTTGGAAGAAGCTCCATCAGCATAAGCTCAGTTCTCAAAATCAAAATCACTTTCTCCAAGCTGGGCCTCTCCTCCTCAACCTCCATACTGCTTGCTCCAAGAAGTTCTGGCTCTCTTATTTGTGCTTTTCCTTATATAAGGTATTAGCTCCTCCCTGTTCCACCCCTTCCTGTTACATCAGCACCAGAGGTTCATACCTTCTTTTTCTTAACAAAGGATTTATATAATTAAACTGAAAATTAAGTGCTAAGTACCTGTTTACTTGCCAATACAAGGAGATCTTCAAATCCCATTATTACAATTCAGAGTCCTGAATTTTCACTGGTTTGCTGATGTGGGGCTTGCCACTGGCTTGCTGGGATGCCTCCAGTCCTGGGCTGCACTACCCTTCCACCTTTCCCACTGATCCCCTAAACTTCCCAGGATAATAGAATGCTCCTTATGATTTTTCTGCCACTTTGTGTTCCAGGATTTTTCCTGGCGTGATATTTTCTGGGTTTTTAGAGATCAATAAGGGAGAATACGAGTAACACTGATTATCCCACCATCTTGATCTTTAAAGTCCATTATTATTATTTTTAAGCATCATCTTTTTTTGGCATCATCTTGAAATACAAAATAAGTGTATATAAAGTATTTACTCATGAATGAGTTTTTCAAATGATTTTTTTCCTCATTCTAATAAAACTTCATTCTTAGAGGTGAGAGAGTAATGAAATGAATGACAAAGTCTCTCAAAAAAGGTTCAAAATTAAAGAATACAAACCTAGAAGAGAACTCAGAGATAACTAGATTAGACCCCTCATTTTCTAGGAACCCCAGAACAAAATATAACTTCATCTACCTCTTGATCTATACAACTTGCCCTACAAAATGTCATTTAGACAGTTGTGTTAGACTTGTTTTCCTTCCGAATATTTTATTTTATTTTTTGCTTTTCTTTTGGGAGGGCAATTGGGGTTAAGTGACTTGCCCAAGGTCACATGACTAGATTTTGTGTTAAGTGTCTGAGGCCTGATTTGAATTCAGGTCCTCCTGACACCAGGGCTCATGCTCTATTCACTGCACCAGCTAGCCTCTCCTCTTTCTGAATATTTTAAACATATTACTCAAAAAGTAACAAAAAATGCTATTTTTTTTTATTTAAAGCATCTTTCTCAAGTATATTAATCCAAGGAGTATTCCTCCATATTCTTGTTCTATCTGAATCTTAATGAAAAGAATTTACAATGTTCATTAAATGTAAAATAGTTCCTAAAAGAAAAAAAAAGTGGAAATATAGGTCTATAAAATTAAGAAAGTTTTTTTTTTAATTTGGAGAAAAACAGTTTTTATGTTCAAATATAGTATTGCAGGAAAATACACTGGACTTTAATCATAGAGTTTGGAGTTAAAATGAATCTTAAAGATCATCTAGTCCAATCTTTCTCTCATTATATTGTAAGTTCTTTGAGAGCAGGGAGAGTCTTTTGACACTTTTTGTTTCATCAGTGAGTATCACAGCATGTGGTACTTTCTAAATACTTAATGTTTCTTGATTTATCTATCTATCTATCTATCTATCTATCTATCTATCTGTATACATATATTATAGGGCAGCTAGGTGGTGCAGTAGGTAGAGTGTTAGGCCTGGCACATAGCAGGTGTCTAATAAATGTTTATCAATTGATTGATTCCCCTGAAGTCCTAGAATATGGAATAATTTGCCCAAGTCCCAAACATTTTATCTTGGTTTCAGTGATGTTTTCACTACATTAGGCTATAAAATTAAGGCTTCATTTTCCTTTTCATTCCTCTAAAATTTTTCTTGATTTGAAATATCAATATTATAATATTGCCTTTTCTGAAAGCTTTGACAGATGAATCTGAAAATGTGAATTCAACTGCTATCTTGCTTATTCATTAACAAAATGTGCATAACATCAAGGAAATTTAATTAACCACGCCAATGCAGTTTTTTAAGGAAAGTATTTTGTAAATTGTAAAATGATAAAAATAAAAATAATATCTATTTTTTATTTCACTTATCACCATATTCTCTTACACATTTATTTGTTTATATGTATATGTGTATATATGTGTGTGTTTGTACATATAGTATATAAATGATATACCTCAAAGAGCCTAACATATTTTCTGGGATAGTAAGATAGAAAGAAAGATAGACAGAGACAGACAGAGAAAGAGAGGGAAGAAGAGAGGGGGTGGGAAGATAGATATTGATGAATATCCCTGGTTATATATTAGGCTCTTTGATGTCAAAGATCAAATGTTATTCATTTTTATAAGTGCTATAATTATAACATTGCCATACACAATAGGCACTTAACAAATTCACATTCAATTTGTAATAAGCCAACATATTTAATTCTTGGGGGTCAGTTTCTATGTAGATATCCTTGATGAATGGGGCTTTGGCTTCCCAGCCTCAAAGCCTGCTTTCTAGAGCATCCTTTGTTATGTGAATGAGTTAACTGAATTTCCCAAAGACTTTTTGGTGCGTTGACTAACAAGACTTGATCCAGGACTCAGATAAACATCTTGACAGTGGGCCCTAATGAGATGTGGCTTTGTTAAGCTAGCTCCTTGGGCCCCCTTTGGCTACACTTAAAAGGACTTTTATTAGATATCTTGAGATCAAAGGCTTTACACCCAGACTTCAGGCAACCAGATAACATATTCCTCATCAAATTATCCCTTCTGTGTTACTTCCAGGAAATAACAGGCCAAAGATAATGGTCATAAAACTTGAGTTCTTTTTTTTTTCTTTTGTATGATATGTTCTAGGAAAACCTTGTTCAAAGAATCATTAAATGGAGTTTCTGGTTCTTCCTTGAACTACCTACATGGTCTGGTCATTTCTTATTCACATCTCTGATCATGCTTAAGTGCTGGCCACTGAGCAGGCCATGACACAAGTAATATTAACGAAGACAATTTGGAAGCATTTTTTCTTAGATATTATACAGAACTTTATTTTGTCTAGGTATCAATATTTACTTATACATTAACCTTTTCTAATTATATGTACTGGAAAAGCAGAGATTGTGTGTCTATGTATTGAGGATGGAGTCTTTTATCTTGGAAGAACATATTTATTTTCATGTTTAAAATTGCATTTTTTTATGTGTGTGAGCTGCATCCAACTCAGAGTGGTCAGACATCCCATTTAAGCAGGATTATCCCGTGTTTTGTCTAGTTTCCAAAGAAATCTCAACAGAGAATGAGATTCCACCTCCTGACTCTTCCCCCTTTGCCCTTTACACAATCTGGACACTCAGTTTAACTTCCAATGATTAATCTGCATAATATTTTAGTTCTATAGGCAACTAACACTAAAGGAACAAAATTGAAACCTGATAAAAATCAACCTGGACATTCCTACTTAATTCCTTTTTAACTTTCCATTAACTTATTCATCGTTTTCAGAGTTACTGGCAAGTTAAATAGAAGTGGGAATTCTAGACTGTAGTATTAGGCTTATATTATCTGGTCTAATCACTTAGAAGCTTTGTCAGAGCAAAATGATCTGAAGCTGACTGTTTATTGTTTCTGGTGGTATTTAGATGGAGATCCCTGCCTTAATTTGAACAGAATCTGTACAAGCAGCTTAGACCTCCACCTTCTGGGGACTTTCATGAAAATAAACGTAATATGTTACAGAAGAGTGGGGGTAGTTATTGATCAGTTGGGGGTAATTTCCCTATTTCTTATGTGGATGATCTGATCATTGCACACAATAGCATCTAGGGCATCATTAGTTGAAGAATATTATCAGTTAAAATGATTAAGCATTCATGAAACTAATTACAATCTAGTGAAAATTTTGAAATTGGATTGTATCATTTACAACCTAAATGATGAGGATAATTGCAAATTAGACAAGGAGGCTGTATATTTGTAATGTCACATTGTGAAATTAAGTAACTATTTATTAGCTGTATTATCCATAAACCATTATGTTTACTTGAATTTCCAAGTTAATATAAATGTGTGATATTAGGACAGCAGGATGAATTATTGTACACACAGTAGATACTTAATAGTTATTCAATTAATCACTGTCAATGAACATAAAAATGAGAATTGCTTTTTTTTTTTCTGCTGACAATTTTATATCTTTATCTGATTCTTATCTATATATTTATGCATAGGAAGAAGGGGAAAAAAGAACAAAAATGCTTGATTCTTCCATAGACATAGTAATCATAGTTAGAAAAAGAGAGAAGGAAATGGAAAACCACTCAAGTTCCTTTGCCAAGAAAATTCCAAATGGTGTCACAAAGAGTTAGACACAACTGAGAGGACTGAAAAACAAGAAGAACAACAGCATCAACATCTGCTATTTTATTACCAACATGTTTCCATTAAAAAAAATCTTTTTTTTTTCATCCAGAAAAAGGCCAAAGGTTAGTTAACTAGAGACACATACAAATGTAAAGTTAGCAAAAACATTTTAAAAACTGACTTCTGCCTGGATGTTAGGAATGTTTGCAAACAGGGGCTTGGAAAATTTAGATAAGAATGCCTAACTTATTTTGTCTGAGATAATTTTCATAAAAGTGAAGAGGAGAGAATCATGTATATCTTAAAAGATATCATATTGCCCCCTATGATTAAAACATGCTAATTATTTTCTACAGAAGTATTGTAGTGTCATTTATTTTTTAAATCACATTTTCTAGCAGGTGAGAGGATTTTAAGGGGATAAGTCTTGAAGTAAAGAACATTTTGCCATCTGCTCTAATACTTTTTCATTCTCACGGAGAAGATATTTTCCTTTGAACCCAACTCTTCAGAAATGACTTTTCTTCTCTCGTGGAGCAAATTTATTTAGGTCTGGTGGTTCAGTTGGTTCTAAAATTAAGCCAGTATGAGCACTGGAAAAATGAGTGAAAAAGTAATTTCATTTTAGCCAGTCATATAGAATCCTTTATATCCCATCCACACATTTAGCAGAAAATTAGAGACTAGCCAGCACAAGAATGTTGCTATCTAATGTGAAAAGGCACCTTTAATCCTTTGCTTCTAATCCACATGGGCACTTCTTACTATGAGCACAGTAACCAAATCAGTGCTACCCTCACTACTAAAAAGGGGAAAAATTCATGTAACTTCCCTGAAAGTCCTTTGATTCCTGAGACAGAAACTTCCCACCAGATATGCTCTGTATACTGTTATAACGTAAATGCTTTGAAGACAGAGGCCATTTCACTCCATTTGCTACATCTCCAGAACACAGTAAACATTTAATAAATATGAGATCATTCTTTCACTAGTCTCTCCATCTATCCACCTATTTACTTGGTCCTCAGATATCTATTAGCTGTTGAACCACGGGAAACCCAGTTTGTCTCAGTTTCTTCATCTGCAAAGTGAGCTGGAGAAGGAAATGGCAAACTACTCCAGTATCTTTCCAAAGAAAAATTTAAATGGGGTCATGAAGAGTCAGACACAACTGAAATGACTCAAAAGCAAAAGAATTACACATATATGTATGTATAATGATAGAGAAACAGTGGGGAGGAATATGAGAAGAAGGAAAAAGTAAATGAGGAGGAGAAAGGAGATTAGGAAGATGAGAAGTAGGAGAAGAAGGAAGAGAAAGAGGAAGAAGAGCAGGAGGAGGAGAAGGAGAAAGAGGAGGAGGAGGAGGAGAAGGAGAAGAAGATGAGAAGAAGAAGAAGAAGACAAAGAAGAAGAAGAAGAAGAAGAAGAAGAAGAAGAAGAATTTAAAGTGGCAAGGTTTATTGTAATGCCAATAGGACCAGGCAGAGTTCTTAGTGAATCTGCCCAAACTAAACTTTTGAGGGAGCATAAAGTCAGGTTCAACTATACTTAGGAACAATAAAAGTGTAATACTAATTTGTTTTACTTCATATTATGAGCTATAAATTTATTTAAATTATTTTCACAAATAAAGTCATTGAAACTAAGAGAAAAATGTCTGTAAGTGAAATAGGGCAATTATTTCATAGGAACTGAACTGACCACAGCCAATATAGTCTGCAGTAGTTGGAGACATACTAGAACAGGAGAGAGATCAAAGTAAAAGACAGAATAGGGAATAGGACATCAGTTCATATTGATGCAAGTACTGGTCATAGCAATCACTTCACTAAAAGGTTATATAATGGAGATCACTAATCTGGCAAAACCCAGGTCTGACAATGTTGAGAACATAGAACAAAATGGCAGAAATAGAGATTTTGAAAATACTCAACTTTGTCTCTGGCCCTCCTTAGTCTTCTCCTTGATATTCCACGTTTCAGTTCCTATATCTGTGTCCTACTCCCTGCCCCCCCCCCCATTCTCATTTTATTCTCTCAGTACATATAGTTTAAATGATAATAAGCAT